>NQII01009075.1:0-18444 GCA_002778355.1 Clitarchus hookeri
TTTTTTTTGTAATTGTGACGATACACAAGTAAAATAAATCATCCCTACAATCTGGTGTGTAACTTCGCATCGGATCTCTAGGTACCGTTGGCGCCTCAGTGCTTTAGTTGATAGACTACCCTCCTCCCATCAAGGCGAACAAGGGTCGATTCCCGGCGGGATCGTCCTCGGATTTTGTCATGACGGAGAGTTTCCTCGGGGATTTCCAGTTTCCCCCGCCCTTGCATTCCGGCGCTGCGCCGTACCCACCTCGTTTCACCCTCATCGGCTCTCAAGACCTTGATGTTAAGAGCCGTTCAAATCTCTTCACTCACTCAAAGTACGTTGCTGCGCGTGAAACACGGGCTTCGTGGAACTCGCCCGAAGCTTCCTCGCCATTACGGGATGAATCAGCGGAAGAAGGCTACGTGACCGGAATTGGGAATTGGGGATGTTCTCTCGGCGCTGCAGGCCGGACTGGTGGGGAAATTCAACACTACAACACTCTTCGCAGTATCTTGGAAAATTTTTGGTTTATTAAACACAGACAGGAAAGTTTGTTCCAGCCGACAAAATACTTGTTAGTACAGGGTCGAAAAAGGTATTTAGTTGCCCCAACGAAATATTTCGTTGAGTAAACCAAACATGAACGGGAAAACATTTAATTTCGTTCATCTAATAAAATATGTGCTTAAACAAACAAAACCTCTGTTTTTGTCCTAAAAAAATTGACTTTAATAAACTGTATATATATTTATTTGTTTGGTCACTCATTTGATATCCAACTTTCGAAAACAGATTTCGGGAGTTTGTTTCCATTTTTTGGTGACAATTAGGATAGTAAAAGTGCTTCTCTATGCATGTATTTATGGTTAATAATGGTATAAACACCTAAATTAGTTATGTTCAACAGGAAACTAAAATGCATAGCTGTAAAACTTGAAGTATTTATTTTTTCACGTTGTCCGGTATTTGAAATGCATGAATTTAAATCATTATTACTTCATGGGTAATTAATTTACCTGAATTTGCAGAGGCGTAGCGCTCGGGCACAGGTGATCTTAGTTCGAATCTCGGTAGATCATCCAGCTTTTTTATTTTATTTTAACCGAAACTTTTTAGCGTACGCGGAGCAAAACAAATATTTAGTTGCGCCAACAAAGTCTCAGTTTGGGGAAACCAAATGAGAACAACAAAATAATTTGTTTTCCACAACGAAATACTTAATTTCCCATATACAAACAATTTATTTGGTTGCGACAAACAAACTTTGTTTGATATAACAAAATCGTTTTCCCAGTGCATGTTACACCAAAAACACAAACACAGACAGGAGCTGATATATAAATTCAGNTATATATATTTGTTTGGCCACTAATTTGATTTCCATCTTTCGAAAATACATTTCGGGAGTTTGTTTCCATTTTTTTTTACAATTAGGATAGTAACAGTGCTTCTCTATGCATGTATTTATGCTTAATAATGGTATAAACACCAAAATTAATTATGTTAAACAGGAAACTAAAATGCATAGCTGTAAAACTTGAAGTATTTATTTTTGCACGTTGTCCGGTATTTAAAATGCATGAATTTAAATCATTATTTCTTCATGGGTAATTAATTAACCTGAATTTGCAGAGGCGTAGCGCTCGGGAAAAGGTGATCTTAGTTCAAATCTCGGTAGATCATCCAGCTTTTTTATTTTTTTATTTTAACCGAAACTGTTTAACGTACGCGGAGCAAAACATATATTTAGTTGCGCCAACAAAGTCTTAGTTTGGGGAAACCAAATGAGAAAAACAAAATAATTTGTTTTCGACAACGAAATATTTAATTGCACCCAAAAAAAACAATTTATTTGGTCGCGACAAACAAACTTTGCTTGATATAACAAAATAATTTTCCCAGTGGGAGTTCATGACGTGTTCTACATGAAAAGCAACTACACGCTTATCAGCCTTGGAGAGTATGTGCGTTGAGTCTGGCCGATTATGTGCCACGTGTCAACTTCTATATGTGGTTCCTATACCATTGTGTGGACGGATGTACCAGTGTTTCATTGGCACATTCTTTTCACAGATGAAGCACATTTCACCAAGGAAACTGTTTTGTTGAAACACACACACACACACACATATTTGTCATAAAGAAAACTCTCGTTCCAAACATTCCCATCGATTTCAGCAATGGTTCGGCCTCAATGTATGGACAGGTATCATCAATGAACATGTGATGGGCTTTACATTCTTCCATACTGCCTAACAGGTCATACGTATTCTATATGTCTGTAAGAAGTAATGGTGAAGTTCTTGGAAAATGCACCCCTGAACATTTATGGGCAAATTGTTTCATCATAACATATGGGGAAATATTGATTTCATTTATATTTTAAAACATTCTCAGGGCATTTTCATGTCAGTGACTGTTGGAGAGGGTCATTGTACACTACTAGCCCCTCATTTATCCGCCGCTGAGGTCAGTTACAGGCAACTGGAAATATAAATGTTAAGAAACCGTACCACGTTCAGCCACGAAGTACAAGTAAGTTATTTTTCGGTATTGTTGCAAGAAATTAATGCAGAATCATTTCAATCATACGGCTCTCCGAACAATAGTAATGTCATTCTGCATTTGGTCATCATACTCTTGCATTCCACTGGAAATTGACCATTTCGAAATAGGATGACTATTTCCCCCTACGAACCCACGTCCATCCTATTGAGTTCTGAATCTATTTACCACTCACCATTCCATCCTTTCCCCGCTCATATTCTAGTCAACAACACTACCACGCTTGAGCTCAGAAAAAAAAGTTAGGAGTAAATTATTTATTAGTAAAAATGCAATTGAAAGTCAACAGGCACCATTAGCTAAATATTGCTAAGAAATTGTTTGGATGAAAAAATTTAGATTTTGATTAAGTATTGAATAATAAAAGAATAGTGTCATATGGGGTTAAAGCGTACTGAGCGCCAACCACTTAGAGTTCAAACACAACCCAATCGAGACGCCAAAGATATTACTTGCAAGCTATACACAACTATTTCAGTCCCCTGACAGTTCCAAATTTTCCTTCTTCCCTTCTCACATGACGAGTGCCAATATTCTACTTGTATTTGCATTTGATATCATCGTACAAGAGTAACGTTAATCAGACTCATACATCGACATCGAAACAACATTTGAAAGCAACTCACACAACTTTTCACTCTCCTTCATGTGAACAAAATGGTGAATTAAAATAAATTATCTTTCACGGGTAATGAAATGAATAACATATTTTTTTTTTTATCTCTTGAAAAACTTAATTGCACAGTTATATGAGGAATCAGCAATTAGAAAAAAATGTTTTGAAATAAGTGATGCTGAAATTATCAACCTCTAACATAGCTGTACGTTTAAGTAATTCTGGAGATAAAAACTTTTGGAATACATTTAGTTACCCCTGAAAGGTTATTTAATTTAATGGATGAGGTTATTCCCACAAGAAGAGTTATTAAGTTTGTGAATCGGGTGGAAAGTTTGTTTTTTTTACTGATGTTTAAGGGTGATTAGCATTTCCTTTGCCCAATATTGTCACACGGTCTGTACAAGTGAAATCTTGGCTGTTCAGTTAAGTCTTGAGGGAAGAAGGTATCATCCGTTATATAAGTAAGTAAACCATTTACTTACTCCCCCTGATATTGGTATTGCAAAAAATTGCATTTGAAATTATTGCTGATTCTGTCTTAAAATCACAAAAATGGTTTCGAAAATTGATATGTTTGCTATGAGAGAAATCCTACGTCTCGAACATTTCCTTCAGTTAAGTTTCCAGTTAGTGAGTTACGCTTTTAGACACAACTTATTATTAGGGCCAGTGACTTTTCACGTAAAAACCGGAGTACACAGTAGACTTCAATACTATATACACACCTCAGCTGTTGTTATACCTCCATTGGCTGCTGGTGCCGTGTCCGTCTTTGACCAAGCCACTCAGGACTAAGTAACTCCGANACAGTAGACTTCAATACTATATACACACCTCAGCTGTTGTTATACCTCCATTGGCTGCTGGTGACGTGTCTGTCTTTGACCAAGTCACTCAGGACTAAGTAACTCCGACACTGAACCTTCGTGATTCGTGCGCAAATGGTTAACACGGGCCAGAACATTTTTTTAGCCAATTAAAGAAGATGGACGACCCTACAGTGCTTTGGACTGTATCTAGTCTCGAAGTCTTTTCGTGAAATATCGCTGCACCTACTTATATGTGTTGCAGTATTTAGATTCAGGTGTTATTCTAAGCTGCAATTCCACGCTAACTTTGATTGCGATACCATTCCTGCATACACATTCACTTACTTTTTAATATTTGATTTTGAGAATTCCATTATTTATAATTCTGGTGTCCAGTTTCATACAAATTGCCGTAGACAGGCGTTAGGGGTTCTCACAGTTTTAGTGATGAAGGTGGAAATTTTAATGTATGTTTCGCTTCTCTTCTGCTCAACAGAAGAAAAAAGGAAGGAAATACATTGCTTTCGAATCCATTTGGAATTTGAGAATCTTCTAGTTCATAAACTTTTAGTGACCCAGGGAGATAATTACCATAAACTGAAATAATTCACTTACGGATGATTTCCTGAACATCCGCTCATTTATCGAAATAAGCTGATACGCCATGGAATATCACTTGAGCCCCGATTTTCTATTTCAGAAGCACCGAAGGATGGAGCTAACTCACAAATCTCACTTTGCAACAACTTCATGTGTTTCTGTAGTAACTGGTAACTCTTACATATTTTATATCGTTGCAGTAATGCAAACATAACAATTATCTCAGTAGTATTATTAAAACTGATGGATTGATTGTGTTCAAAAGAGGAGTTAACGTCATATAAATTTTCCATTTCAATAATTGACACGAAGAAAAAAACCACTTATTTGTCTATGCTCAGTCGTTTAAGACTGCAGATATCCACATATGTTGCACAAATATATCTTAATATTTCACGAACAAACACTTAAAAAAAAAAAGACAAGTAGAATATAATTCAGTGAATTAACTCGAGTCGAAGATAATTGTGAGTTTTGTGGTTGCAATGCTACAATTTACCAGAGCTATGTGAATAAATTGAAACGTTTTATAATCTAGGATCTGTGGGTTTCTTGGTATAGTCGGTGCTGGAGAACTTGGCATGTCATTCTCTTAGCTAACAGTCCGCTGTCATGTCATATGATCCGTGCCTGTGAAATTTAATCACATTAATATGCATTTTGTTCATTCGCTTATTGCAAGAAAAGCTGTACACGATGAAGGAAATGACTAGAATATTAACTCATCAGGACTGTAAGTGCAACCTCACTTCCTCGATTAACCGCCTCGTGCTTGGATGGTACCTTCGCGTTTCGTTACCGCCGGGCACAATTATGGGAGTTACTCGATTTAACATACTGCTGATCAAACAACCACACATCCATGCACGCCTCTCTACTAAAATGAGTTTTTGATTAAAAATTTATATAACCTGCACATAATATATGCCTTAATCATGATTCACGGTCACAAACCTTCACATTGTACGCCTTTCAGAAAATCTCCTCTCAGTAGGTTGAACTGTACTTAGTTCCTTCTGTGAGAAATGTTCACCGCTGCTATGTTAGAGCCTAAAAGGAGCTGGGCGCCATATGTGGACCTATTAGCAATAGGGGAGGTAAGACAAGAGAGGTTTTATGCATGTAACCCTCTCCCGTCTATTTTCCTTGTACCCCTCGCCACCCTTTTCATGGACTTATGCTTTTTTTTTCTTCTCTCGACGAACCTGGAGCAGCACCTCGTATACTGGGTGAAATGTTGTAGACATAAGTGGGGGCCATTACCCCTCCTCCCTCTTAACCCTCCATCGTGCGAGCATCCCATGGGGGGGGGGGGATTCGCCCCATCTCCTATATCGCCCTCTCTTTCCAAGAGGCGCTAGTGCAAAGTAATCCCCTTCGCCCAAAGGTAGATAAAAAGGAACGTTTATTTTTTTTTCACCCCCACGACGGTTGGTGGGAAGGGGGGATGTTGCAGCCGTGCTGTCACGCTGCAAAATATTCCAGCGAATTTGCGGAAGTCAGATATCTATCGTGATGATTTCACATGCACAGCTGTTCCATGCTTTCCGGGTCGTACTTCCAAAGTGCAAGTGATCCCTCGAGCCGGAGATAAAATATAATTGTGGTTTCACCAGTTTTGAGCCGTAAAATGTATTCAGCACTCGTTACCGAGATTACTTCTTCGACGAGACGTGGTGTATCAGATTACTGAATAACTGTGACCACAATGAAGAGCCTTTGTTTGTTTACTACCTTGAATAAATCGGAATTAATTATTGATCGCTTTCTGAGAATAGATGCAAAAACGATCGTAGTGCAAATTATTAAATATCTACGCACGAACCAAATCATCTTAAGCAAAAGTAAGTCAAAGGTGTTGTCCAATTCTGCCCCTTAAGTAGAAGCAAAAGTATTTGGTCCCGAAGTAGGTTTTCTGACTTTCACTCGTGAGCACGGAAGTCCGATTTGCAATGGAAGTGGGTTTTCTCAAGTGGATTTTCTATCATTATTGCAAGCACATGCTGTATCATCTTCTTGCCATGCACCTATTCAACCTCTCGCCCGGCTGCCATTGTCTATGTTTTAGTGTACGTAGAACATATTTTTAAATAAATGAAACAGACACTGCTGACGCTTAAGGAATTTCAAGTGGTGATTTGTCATGTCGTAACATGAGCACAGTGTTCATGTCACGTAGATTTGCGCACTGCTGTAAGCATTTTTAGGTCATTACTTACCTCTCTGGAAAGACATTCTATTATAGGTAGGGGCCTTGATATTTCGCGAAAAGATTTCGAGACAATATACAGTCCATAGCACTGTAGGGTCGTCCAACTTCTTTGATTGGCTAAAAAATGTTCTGACCCGTGTTAACCGTTTGCGCACGAATCACGAAGGTTCAGTGTCGGAGTTACTTAGTCCTGAGTGGCATGGCCAAGGACGGACACGACACCAGCAGACAATGGAGGTATAACAACAGCTGAGGTGTGTATATAGTATTGAAGTCTACTGTGTGCTCCGATTTTAACGCGAAAAGTCGCTGGCCTTAATTATAGGCTGTTCACGGTAAAATGAGCACTTTGGAAAGCCCTGCTTAAGATCTACTTGTATGCACGTAATGTATTCTTCCGCCTTATGTAAAATTAACATTGCCATGGCCCTCATACCTATACTAATGCGTTGGTCAGGTGAATCTGTGGAAATATTAGAAAAGTACTTTTTTTACAAATCTGGTCTCATTTACACTTCGATGCATTAAAAAAAATCAGAAAGCGAAAGAAGTAATTTAAGTTATTGCAAATGTTCACCTAACACTTTTTATTCGATGTTAAGGTATGGAACTACTTTCCATTTATCATTACCAAATTTACTCGGTGCATGTTACTCAGTGCGCCCGTTAAAATATGCAGGATGATTCTAAAATCATGGGATAAATATTAAGGGGTGGTAGAGCTCACTAAAACAAAAAAATTATTGTATAAGAATATATGGGCGGCAGTGACACGTTGAAGCACAAACACAAAAATTACACATGAAATGCACACATTGTTTATTTACAACGTCGCCGCTAAAAGCATTTTTACAGCAATTTTTATAATAGTTGCTCAAAATTGCCACCACCGACAGTAATGCAAGCTTGACTGCCCTCAACTATAGACACCATTGTCAGCCAATCACGCCATGTGTAGAGGTCGCCAAGCATGCGTGACTTTTGGTGGATGCATTTCCAGCAACTGTTTTAACATTTTCTGTACGGAATCACTCATTAAGTATGCTGCTATTGAACATTTTATGTTTCCGTTAATGTGTTATGTTATTGTGTTTGTGCCTTAACGCGTCACTTCCACCCATATATTCCTATACAATAATTGTTTGTTTTAGTGAGCTCTACCACCCCTCAATGTTTGTCTCATGATTTTAGAGTCATCCTGTATATGCAGGTAGGATAAGTGAATTTTTTTAAATGTTGATTTAAAAATGCTCACTTGATCGTGAACAGCCTTTGGCCAGGAAAGTAAGCTTCTCGACTCCAGGCGTTTGGTGAGGCGAGACACCCGTGAGGAGACTAGCGGCGGTGTAACATTTCCTTCCCCCGAATGAGAGTAGGAAAACGTCGCTTCACCGAGCACGGAACACGGCAAGGAAGTTTTGTACGCGGAAAAAATTTCCAACACAACGGGGAATCGAATGAGTAAACAAATCGCTACCAACAGCGAAGCACCCTGACAAGCCAAGAAGTTGCGACGAAGGAAGCATGGCTTGCTTCATAGACTGTAAATGAGGTAGGAATTATTATTATCGACGTTTCAACACGTTCCTAACATCAACTCAGGTATCACGGGCGAAACTGCCATTCAGTGTGATCAGACGGCGTGGCTTTCCAAAAGATCTGTAATAAAAAAAAAATATTTTTTCCATAATTCGAATAAACACCAGTCACATATAAATCGGCGGGTCATTTCATAAGAATTAAAAAGCCTTTTACAGATCTTCTGAAGCCGGATGTGTAGACTGTAAGTCGTTCGATGCCAAGCCTCTGCGACCGAAATATTTCGAACACAAACTAACGCAAATGGGTTGCGGTGGTCTCTATCATGATGTGGAATTATTTTTCCGGGTTGACCCGTTGTCTTTCCAGCCTTCACTTTCGCTGCTGGTTCACCCATATACTAAAATACAGCTGTAGTGATTTAGATTTCACGTGTATGTCGCAATCAATGGTTCACGATTTGCCATTTGTTGCTGACAGTACTGTCGAAACATACGATCAAGTTAATGAAGTGACGGTTGTTTATGATCTGTCCACCTACAGGATTGTGCTTGTAAAATATTCTGACAGGTGTTTTCCTTATCGCTGAAACTCGGTTAGATGTTGCGTGAAAGAACCCCACGCTTCTTGATGAAGTGTGACATTCTTCCACGGTACATTCTTATGTAGACGGTTGTACTATTAAAGATGACGAGACGTATAATTTGAACAAGCGTTTCGACAAAATAAGTTGATAGGTGCTTAGTCCCAGGAACTAGTGACAGTTGTTATGAACTAACTTTTCAGCTAGCTCGTACTTGAAAGTTAGTAGGGGCGTAACTCAATAATGACTCATGATTCGGTAGAGCACAACAGTATCTGATGAGGTTTTATTACATGAAGATTATACAGTTGTTATTTAAATGACTATTGATCGAGGGAGCTTTAAATTGAATACCAGTGATTGTTACTTACATTTAATTGACGCCATTTTTATTAAATCCAACTGGAAAGTCATCACCTTGTTGCAGCCGGAGGCTGATTCTGCGAGACGGTTAACGCCGGCCGGACACACCCAGCTTCCTGGTCTGCTCCGCTGGTCGGGTCGCCCAAAGGACTAAAGACGAAAGACCCTCGTTCCGGGTGTTACGCCGGCCTATATCAAGCGCGTGGTTCTGCGGCCCTGCTAAGTGACCGGTGGAGGGGATTTCTGCAAATGTCTTCTTTCGCAAGCATCGACGACCAAATGGTTACGTTGCAATCCCGCTCGTTTCCAGGTTTAATGTTTGAAGGTGTGATCAGGCAAGCCGTTCAGCTAAGGCCTGATCACACCATAACACAGTGCAGCTAGCCCTCGAAATTTACACTATTTTACGTCTACAGCTTTTCTCCGGGCTCACCTCACGTTCGTTCTCCAGGCTGATAAAGGACGTGTGCGTCCGACATCTCGCCTCTCACTATGGCGAACTGGGTTCGGTTATTGGCGGAGTTAAACCTGTGCTGTTGCGTGTGGTAAACATGGCGAAGTCTATCCGCACGTTCTTCACACTTTCGAATCAAACATTTGAAGTAAAACCCCGTGGATGACGTTTATGTTGTTTCAAGCGTTTTATAAGTGTGTCAAAATAAAAATGCCTTACTTTTCTGTTAAATTGAACTTTAACATACAGGTCGTCTATAAATTACAATACGCATTGTATTACTAACATTAAGGAAGACAGAGACAAAGTAAGTGTGTTGATAATGCTTAGTACGTAATAGTTCTTATGTGAATTATTATTACGGTTGGTGCGTACGAATGCGGTGCGTTTGCGATATAGTGTAGATTTCTAAGCTTTGTTTGTATGAGGTGGAGAAAAATACTGGAAGAAGAACTTTAGTAGAACTTCAGAAAAGTTGCAAGCAACCGTGAAAGGTCTTTAGGTAGGGGCAGTGATATTTCGCGAAAAGATTTCGAGACAAGATACAGTCCAAAGCAGTGTAGGGTCATCCAACTTCTTTGATTGGCTAAAAAAAAGGTATGGCCCGTGTTAACCGTTTGCGCACGAATCACGAAGGTTCAGTGTCGGAGTTACTTAGTCTTGAGTGGCTTGGTCAAAGATGGACACGGCACCAGCAGCCAATGGAGGTATAACAAGAGCTGAGGTGTGTATATAGTATTGAAGTCTGCTGTGTGCTCCGATTTTTACGCGAAAAGTCACTGGCCCTTACTTTAGGTGTTGTTGGCAGGTGAGTTTTATCGGGGGCATTCCCCACGTCGCCCATATCGGCAAAATTGTGACACAGAGTAGATACGTACACACAGAGGCGAAATGCCGTGGCAGTTCCTTATAGACGTGCATGTGCAAATTACAGAGGTATGGAACCAATGAGTGTAACGCGATGCGATCGGCAGTTAGATCGGTTACTGCTGCTACAATGGCAGGTTATCAAGATTTAAGTGTGTTTGAACAAGGTGTTATAGTCGGCGCACGAGAAATGGGACATAGCATTTCCGAAGTAGCGATAACATTTGGATGTTCGCGTACGACCATTTCACGAGTCTGCCGTGAATATCGGGAATCCGGTAAAATGTCACATCTTCGACATCGCTGCGGCCGGAAAAAGATCGTGAAAAACGGGACAAACGACGACTGACGAGAGTCATCAAACATGACAGACGTGCAACCCTTTCTCAAATTGGCGCAGATTGGATTTGTGGACTGCCCTGCAGGATTCGTGGTGTGAATTACCTCCTGCATACCTTCAGACTTTAGCCGAGTCCATGCCACGTCGTCATGCGGCGCTTCTGCGTGTTTGCAGGAAGGGGGAGGGGGCTACATGATGTTAGGCAGGTGTACCAGTTTTATATAAAACTATCTGGAAGTACATAAATGATGTAACGAGGGAGCCAAAAATGATAGCATTAACTTAGGACATAAGTAAATATACCATTAACACAATTGAAAAGTTTGCTGTATGAAAGGCTTAGGTAAACTAAGACCTTTCTTCCATCAAGCCATATCGCATTCTTTATTGTCTATAGATATCATATACAAAATCTGGCATCTATAGCTCGATTAATCACTATAGTTAAGATGTTTTTTTCCCTGCCTACATAACATAAATATTTCTATGCATGCCATCCCACCAAACTTAATCTACAAAAATAACCAAAAAAAATTCTATCATTTATGTCGTACTGATTTGCACAAAGAAGGAAAATGGGCTTTCAAATATTTTAGTTCCCGATACAGCTTTCAGAATCTTTTTTTCTTGCTGGACTCCTAACCTTGGCCTGCACCACCACCACTGTCTGAAAAATGAAGACCTGAATACAGGTGCAATGTGAAAACGTCTTTATCCCTTTCATGCCCATTGAAGAAATTGTTATTCATGTTGCATAGGAAGGTCATACTTGACCAGTGCTGTACTCCACGTGGCTCAGTGCCCGTGATCTTCCCAAGGGATAAGTGATTCGTAAGTAAGTCAAGCTACTGCTCTACTTGGTTGGTATCACTGATCATCGAATACAAAGTCTACAGCTTATTGGTTGCAATAACGATAGTACAGCACGCATCAAAACATTTTCTAATTTGCAACACTAGAAATTGTAAATTAATAATGGGAATGAAAGAGTTATAAATAGANACGCATCAAAACATTTTCTAATTTGCAACACTAGAAATTGTAAATTAATAATGGGAATGAAAGAGTTATAAATAGAGCCAGTGACTTTTCGTGTAAAAATCGGAGCACACAGTAGACTTCAATACTATATACACACCTCAGCTGTTGTTATANATGCGGCGCTTCTGCGTGTTTGCTGGAAGGGGGAGGGGGCTACATGATGTTAGGCAGGTGTACCAGTTTTATATAGAACTATCTGGAAGTACATAAATGATGTAACGAGGGAGCCAAAAATGATAGCATTAACTTAGGACATAAGTAAATATACCATTAACACAATTGAAAAGTTCGCTGTATGAAAGGCTTAGGTAAACTAAGGCCTTTCTTCCATCAAGCCATATCGCATTCTTTATTGTCCATAGATATCATATACAAAATCTGGCATCTATAGCTCGATTAATCACTATAGTTAAGATTTTTTTTTTCCCTGCCTACATAACATAAATATTTCTATGCATGCCATCCCACCAAACTTAATCTACAAAAATAACCAAAAAAAATTCTATCATTTATGTCGTACTGATTTGCACAAAGAAGGAAAATGGGCTTTCAAATATTTTAGTTCCCGATACAGCTTTCAGAATCTTTTTTTCTTGCTGGACTCCTAACCTTGGCCTGCACCACCACCACTGTCTGAAAAATGAAGACCTGAATACAGGTGCAATGTGAAAACGTCTTTATCCCTTTCATGCCCATTGAAGAAATTGTTATTCATGTTGCATAGGAAGGTCATACTTGACCAGTGCTGTACTCCACGTGGCTCAGTGCCCGTGATCTTCCCAAGGGATAAGTGATTCGTAAGTAAGTCAAGCTACTGCTCTACTTGGTTGGTATCACTGATCACCGAATACAAAGTCTACAGCTTATTGGTTGCAATAACGATAGTACAGTACGCATCAAAACATTTTCTAATTTGCAACACTAGAAATTGTAAATTAATAATGGGAATGAAAGAGTTATAAATAGAGCCAGTGACTTTTCGTGTAAAAATCGGAGCACACAGTAGACTTCAATACTATATACACACCTCAGCTGTTGTTATACTTCCATTGGCTGCTGGTGCCGTGTCCGTCTTTGACCAAGCCACTCAGGACTAAGTAACTCCGACACTGAACCTTCGTGATTCGTGCGCAAACGGTTAACACGGGCCCGAAAATGTTTTAGCCAATCAAAGAAGCTGGACGACCCTACAGTGCTTTGGACTATATCTTATCTCAAAATCTTTACGCGAAATATTACTGCCCCTAGTTATAAATATTTTCAATAGGTAAAAAAACTTTGCTTGTAAAAAACGACCTTATTACACAGTAAATAAAAACACAGGCGTTCAAGATCCGCCTATTCGGCGAGCTCCAATCGCACACGCTAGCAAAATGGCGTCATTGGCTAGCAACATGGAACGCCGTTCGTCGATCGTAACCTGATAACCTACGTGCCAGCAGACAGCCCAGCCAATGGGGAACTACTCGCAACACGCAGTAGCCAATCAGTCACGAAGTCAGCAGTTACNTGCCAGCAGACAGCCCAGCCAATGGGGAACTACTCGCAACACGCAGTAGCCAATCAGTCACGAAGTCAGCAGTTACCATGCACTCACGCAGCCAATCAGCGAATGGGTACACTCACGTGAAAATAACTGCCACGTCATTTCGTATCGGTGTACTTATTTACCCCATGCCCATTCCTACGTATTGATAGAGACCTGAAAAATTCGCGAGTTCAATGACCTGCAGGCTAGAGTGTTCACTATTATGTACAAACTATTTGATATTAACTGTACATTAGTTGTCAGCTGTCACGGTGGAAGGCGACAATTGGACACCGTTCTCCAGGAGGTGTCAAACACCGTGTGGATCAATGACTAAAGTTGTATAAACGCACGTGTTTTGAATTCCAGCTTGTCCCAAAATGAATACGCGAATTCTTCAGGTGTCTACGTATTGATAATTTTTTACCCCTGTATACTTCACAGCCCAAACAAATAAACCTTAGATTTGGGAATTCATAAAATCAAGTAGCTTCGTCTTAATATATGTGCCCGTTCCGGATTGTAATTTGGAGCGTTCTGTGTACACGTTATTTTGCAAAAATCTGGACAGGCCACATTTCGATACCAGTCGCTGGTATGACTGAAATAATTTCAGAGAAATGATTCGCATATAATTCGGTTCCGAACCCACTATGATAGGGAGTTCTCTTCGTTGGTAAACTCTGTACATAATCTTGAAACGCAAACTAAATTCTGTTTTTAAAATATAGGCCGTTTTCGAGTCGATCATTTTGTTATTTAGTGATTTACGATTGGCAAATTTANAAATTCTGTTTTTAAAATATAGGCCGTTTTCGAGTCGATCATTTTGTTATTTAGTGATTTACGATTGGCAAATTTCAATTCTGGCGCTGTCGCCAGTCACTTGCTCGTAAAAACACGCCAACGTTTTATCAAGGAAATATATTTTAAGGCAAACAAATGGTTTAAACATAAACGCTTTTATTTTATATGTGTGGTTCCCAAAAGACCTTGATTCCTTTTTTTAATTTTAAGCCCTACAACAATATTTTGCAGTACGTTACAGTAACTGTAAAACCATTCATAATAGTACTAACTGTTTGGAAACTAATTATGATAGTAGCATGTGGTACTTTATTTCGTTGTGTTATTTATACACTCCAATGTATACTGTGTAGGCTAAACCAACACGGCGGTGGACTGGTGATTTTATTTTGTGACTTCTGTTACATATCGAAATCGAAGTAATTAATTGCACTATTTTTGATCATTTTAGTACAAAATCCGGGTCACGTGACCTTTCATTGAGAACCGATTCGGAAAGATCATGCACTTTGTAAAGTACTTAATTTTTGACTAACTGTGTTATAAAGAGTGTCTAGGTAGTTTTTTTTTTCGGAATGTGCCAGTATCCAATGACAAGCGGAAAGTAAATTCTTGTAAATATTAAGGTCCTTGTAGATATCGTTTTTTTTGACAGTGTAGCGGTTCTGCGGTTATAGGAAGGAACGGGCGCGAGATACCGGAAAGCCTCGCCATTATCATACACTATCCGAGGCAGCACCTCTCTAGGCTTTGCCCAACCTCGGCCATTCGCAAGGGGCGGAGCGAGAGAAGGGTGTTGAAACAGGAGGGGTGGAAATAATAATAAAAAGAGGCGAAGAGGGTTGAGCTAGCGTGCATCGCGCCCGGGGACGTGTGTGGCTAGTATTAAGGGGAAAAGAGGGGGGTGAGCTTCGGCGATAGAATGTACGCCATCTCAGATGCAGCGGTACTAGGGATGCTGGAGTTCTGCAAACCGAGAGGTAGATTTCACTTCAGGTAGTAAACCCATTTATTTTAAGGGTGTTTGTTTACACTGAACAGTATTTCGTTAAGTCAACTAATGCGTGTGATCCTACTCGAAACATCTGCATACGTTCCTTCGAACTGAATAGAACATAAAAAAATAATTTCTTCAGCCGAACGTATATTTGGTTGTCTCAGCATCATCTACACGCATTTAATTCGTACACTAATGCACAACACATTAAACAACAAGGTAGATTCAAATAAAAATTTGGTTTCCAGTGAATAAGCAATTGGTTCCCAAAAGACATTTGATGTGAATATTATTACACTTTACAGAATTTGTGGCGGTAACAAAATCTGATTCTTCCATTACCGGCACTTACTTGGCTGGCTGTAGGGTAGTAAGATCATTTTATAGCCTTGGTTGTAATGAAGAACTTTACAGTTTCTTTATAATTTATTTTACAATTAGCATGGTAAAAGCGTTGATTGGTGTATTTATTGATGGAAAAAACATTCCCAATTAATTAATTTTAGTAGAAAAATACATATGTTCAAAACTTAAAAATATTTTACATAAATGTCATGCATTAGATGCTACATGACTAGAGACCTGAAAAATTCGCGTTTTCAGTTCGGGACAAACTAGANATAAGCAATTGGTTCCCAAAAGACATTTGATGTGAATATTATTACACTTTACAGAATTTGTGGCGGTAACAAAATTTGATTCTTCCATTACCGGCACTTACTTGGCTGGCTGTAGGGTAGTAAGATCATTTTATAGCCTTGGTTGTAATGAAGAACTTTACAGTTTCTTTATAATTTCTTTAANTAGCCTTGGTTGTAATGAAGAACTTTACAGTTTCTTTATAATTTCTTTAACAATTAGCATGGTAAAAGCGTTGATTGGTGTATTTATTGATGGAAAAAACATTCCCAATTAATTAATTTTAGTAGAAAAATTCATATGTTCAAAACTTAAAAATATTTGACATAAATGTCATGCATTAGATGCTACATGACTAGAGACCTGAAAAATTCGCGTTTTCAGTTCGGGACAAACTAGAATTCGAATCCTCCTACGTTTGTATTGCTAACGCTATTGGTACACCCGTTAGTTTGCACCTCCTGGACCACTCTGAGCCAATAATAAATGCACAGTGAAATGCAGACCGAATCACCGTATTCCACTAATACAACAAGCAACGGGTGATATTTGCATGGTTTTACATGCGACAATGGTGTATAGCCTACAGGTCGTTTAACTCGCGAATTTTTCAGGTCTCTATACATGACTAGTAAAATACACATACTTTTGAAATAGTCACCATGGTCGAGGTCACTAAGGCGTTTAAGCGAATGAGATCCCTAAAGAATAACAGGCTGTTGTGTATTTAACATGCAGGTTTTCACTGTAGGGTTATAACCCTGCTCCTTAATTTACGAAAGGGCCTTAAAGAGGAAGATACTTAAACTAAGATATCTTATAAATAACCTTTGGTGCAACAATTTTCTCAGCAAATCCCGCCAAATCGTAGAAAGCTTAACGAGAGCTTTGACTGAAATTTCGGTTTCGTTTTGAAGGCTTGGCCATCTCTGTAACACAGTGACACTAAGATCAAATTTTTCCCATTATATGTTCAATAACTTCATCAAGGTTTTAGAGAAAAGTAATAAAATCTCACTGTAAACGTTGCCGTAAAATATGTTTCCCAGTGAGAAATATCTACAGACGAAGAAGACAATATATTATGCAATCACATAAGACTATACTCTGCGAAGCATGTATTTATAGGTGATAAATAGTCCTGCATTCACAAATTCTTATATGTTTTTTTGTTAAAATATGTTACTAATATAAGGAAATTCAATTAGCAACTCATTTGTTTCAATAAATTTTATTAGCGTGAGCGAAACATAGCCGGTTTGATTTTTAGTGGCATGTCAATAAAAAAAAATTTGGACTGTCGTTTTTGTTTAACGTACGCTACCGCACTACTATTCACTTTATTGCTGTAATTAGAGATTAAATAATTTAAGATAAACATTTTACATNAACGTACGCTACCGCACTACTATTCACTTTATTGCTGTAATTAGAGATTAAATAATTTAAGATAAACATTTTACATAATGAGGTATTTCCTAAAAATAAAATATGTGATAGAACATTTCCAGAAATATTTTTTTCAATTGACTATTTCCAGCCGCCTTACAATATGGTTCAGTTGTTTGCTTGGTGCATACGTTGCTATTAATCAGATGATTTTCCTGACATGGAGATGCGTACTTAAAGTTTAACAATACATTATCTAATATTAACAAGCGCGGTCTTGGATACATAATTATCAAAAAACCCACAATTACGCTTAAGCATTTATACACTATAAGTGATGGGAGAGTTCATGGNTTGGATACATAATTATCAAAAAACCCACAATTACGCTTAAGCATTTATACACTATAAGTGATGGGAGAGTTCATGGTGTTGTTAAATCCTAAAACCCCTTTTATGCGTGTTTTATTGTCTACGAAAATGTAGTCTGATGTTCTCGTATTACTATTTTATAAATGCTGAAATTTAATTATGTTATTTGTAAATTGTATTTATAACAGATATGGGAACCTTAATGTAATATATTATATACATATTCTTCTGCACCAATTGTGTTATGAGTTTTAATTCATTCATAACTGCCCTTCGTACATTTGTAACTGGCAAGAGTTTACCCACAAAACCTCTGTAACTATGTGTCTTTACACTGTCTAACTGAAGAGAAATAGCAAGGATTTAATTCATGGACTGTATATTGAAATTTATATGACCAAGACACCACTCAACGTAGGTCTATATTGCATTAAATTGTAGTATTAATAAAAAATTTTTATTTGACCAAAAACCTATTCAACTTAAAATCCGTTCTTATTCCATTGAAACGTTTTATCAATTTCCCAATCGATAGCGAATGAAAGTGCTAAGTATTTTGCTTAAATTAAAGGGAACATTTTCATAATAACTGCAGTTCTCATAAACCTAAAATGCAGAATGTTGTAATATTATAGATTTATAGATTAATGTGAAGAGCCACAAAATTCTAAAATTTAATACGAAATTTGCGATACGAAATTCATTTAATTTATAACAGATAATTCAGTTATTTTT
>NQII01009075.1:18544-57900 GCA_002778355.1 Clitarchus hookeri
AAATTATTTATTATTTTGAAGCAAAAACTACTTGATTCCAGCCACCAAATACAATTTGCATGTGACCATGAGGGGAAAACAATTAGCACATTTTCAATCGTATTTAACTAAACATGTGGGGCTGAGAAAGGTACGTCACAAAAATAAATGTTATTTTATTTTAAGTTTTAACAGCGGTGCTATGTTTGCTGTCAAAGTTTTTTAAATTAATGTAGCTGGAGTAAAGAAAATAAATTTTATCGAAAACTTTTATTGTGACTTATATGAAATATGCCAGCATTTTCTTAATNAAACTACTTGATTCCAGCCACCAAATACAATTTGCATGTGACCATGAGGGGAAAACAATTAGCACATTTTCAATCATATTTAACTAAACATGTGGGGCTGAGAAAGGTACGTCACAAAAATAAATGTTATTTTATTTTAAGTTTCAACAGCGGTGCTATGTTTGCCAAAGTTTTTTAAATTAATGAAGCTGGAGTAAAGAAAATAAATTTTATCGAAAACTTTTATTGTGACTTATATGAAATATGCCAGCATTATCTTAATATTTGCTTATTTCGAAAAATATCTCTAAAAAATGTTAAGTTTCTAAATACATGTAACAAATTTCAACACGAACTATACTTTTTCGCTTTGCATAAGAATTGAGAGAGTTTCTAAAAAAAAAAAAGGCGAATACTTTGGTGTGATAAGGGGTCTACGGGACTGTTTATCAATCGTCGCTGAACTAACATTTTTCGTTTTGTTCTTTGTCACCCTGCTGAATCAATCTCAAGAAATTAAATCCTTTGATGAACGAAAGGTTCGTAGTTCAATATTCTCAGTAATTGGGTACACCACGGTGTTAAAAGTCGTTTGAATTTTAAGTATTTGGCTTCAACGAGTTTCTGATTNTTCTCAGTAATTGGGTACACCACGGTGTTAAAAGTCGTTTGAATTTTAAGTATTTGGCTTCAACGAGTTTCTGATTCTGGTAAAGCTGTGAGGGCGGATTATTACTTCCGTTTTTTGTATAATCCAACGTATTAAATATTACTTTGTATTTAATGTCCACATATATTTCTGCATGATTTTATACGGACCACATTATGTTTATTTGAGATCTGTTTAGCAGTATCATTCATCGTAACCTAATTTGCATGTCTTATGAATCAATAATACGCAAAAACATAAACGAAATGAATATAATTTTGACGAAGGGAAAAGAGCTGAATCACGTAATTCACCTCATCACATCGTAAGACAATACAAAAGGTGAAGGTTTTGATTGCGTTTTTTAATTTCACGAACTCGCTACATTCTTGGTTAATTTACAAACGTAAAAATAAAACAATGACGCTTGAAAATGCCCACTGCAGATATTGCTTAAATTCCTGGAGTAGAATTTCATAAAAGCATTGGAATTTAAACATCAACAGAACCGACATAAAAAGAAAGAGTTTCAGGATTGTAGCAATTTTGAAGAAAAATTTTAACTAAATTATTTATCACGTTTGATAGTTTCGTACACCGGTGATGGTAATAACCTTACAAGTACACACAATATCATAGAATGAGAGGTGAAACCTTGAATATATTCATTCATCTGGTGTTATGAAAACAGGAATTTGATTGCATGCCTAGTATGTTTATCAACATCGCAAACCTAGAGTGTTGTAGATGACTCAGGTGAAATGCGAATACAACCTGCCAGTTTTGTTTACATCCCAAAAATAATATATTAATTAATTGTATTGATATATTAATAGAGTGACGAACGTACAGGAAGGTAATATCCTAAAGAGGCAGTTACATCAAACTGCAGAATATAGAAAAACAACAGAGATTAGTGAATTACAACAAACAACACATATTATATGTGTATATAACAAAAACAGGTTATTATAGTTTGGTAAAAATAAAATAACAAGTAACAGACAGCATTAAAGTGGCTGCCTTTAAAAAGCAGCATCTAGCTGCCATATGACTGCCATTTGGGAAGAGAGCAGCCAGCGTTGTCTTTACAGTAATTAATAGAGACCTGAAAAATTCGCGAATTCAATGACCTGTAGGCTATACTCCATTGTCGTATGTAAAACCATGCAAATATCACTATTCATTGGTTGCTTGTTGTATTAGCGGAAGACGGTGATTCGGTCTGCATTTTACTGTGTATTTATTATTGGCTCAGAGTTGTCCAGGAGGTGTTATTTAGCGGATGGGCCAATAGCATTAGCAATACAAACGTACGGGGTTTCGAATTCTAGCTTGTCCCGAATGGAAAACGCGAATTTTTCAGGTCTCTAGTCATTAACGCTACAGATGGTTGTATCTAAACTTATGTACACTGGAGTCGAGGCAGAAGTACTTGTATAAACATAATTGTAAGTGTATATATGTATATATATATATAATACCGTATAGAGACGAGCGAATCAAGCCAACTCTTGGAAGGGAAGAAAAACATTTGCGTTTGGCACACACGCAACTGTCTATATGGATGTCTTTTAGCATTTAAAAATTTGTCCCTTAAAGACAAGCCAACTGGTTATACGTGCTTAAATTCACTTATTAAGTGGATGAAAATTGGTGTGACCACCTTCTTTACGCCGGGATCTTTAGAAACCCTGCAAATTTTCATCTTCATCTTCATCTTTAGTGCACCAATAAATTAAAGTCACAAGGTCGGTTCTGTAGGCGTACAAATTTGAACCTCACTAGAGCTTCCGCGGTGACAGTTTCTATATGTAGTATAGCTTTGTCTCAAAATGAATAATACCCCACGAGAAAATGTAAAAACACAGGACTTATTCTTGATTGCTAGGGGGAAACGTAACACTGCACTGTGACTTTCTGCGTTGGTATTCTGCACATGTTTGGTGAATTCTATTAGTACAGGAAAAGATCCTTGTGTGTCGAAACAAATCGACATGACAACCTTAGATTTGGCTATAAGTCAGCGGAATCTTAGCATCTGGCAATGGAAAAACTTTGTTCTGTGTGAAATAATGTGATGAAAACTATTTAAAAAATAATAACTCTAATGTGAGGTTTGTATTTTACGTATTTACTTTCGCTGTGCTAGATTATGTAGAGTAATCAGGAAACAAACTACTAACAACATTGTGTGAAATTGTACAAAATAATTCACCCGTTATTATATGAATTCGTAAACGTGAAAAAACTGAGTTACCTCAAATTAGCCTAAATGGAAAAAAAAATCTAGTTTCACCCTAATTAGTCTCCGATATGATCAAACACATGCCCTCGGAATCTTAAAAAGGGACCACAAACCACGTGACCAAACAAAATGAATTCTTCAAGATATTTTTTAAAACAGTAAGACATTAAAAATATATGTGCTACATTTTCTTGGCCTGTTCGAGCAGGTGTAAAATAAAACTGACATTCTTGAAAACATTTTTAATTACTTAAAGCACTTAAAACGTTAAGCGGGTAGTAGTTAGGATGACGTTACAGAGTGATGGAGGGAGCTCTCTTCACTCAGATAGAGACACAAAGAAGGTATCCTCTTTTCACTCGTAGTCCTTCATCTTCAAACTGCCTCTCGTCACGAAGGCATGTCTTGTTCATGCCAGGGATATAAGAATCCTTTCATGTAATTTTTTTCTAACCCCTTTCCCGTTTCCTGATTGGAGGAAAAGTCCTTTGTGCGCTCTGCAGCGACAATGCCCTTTTAATAAAGGCAGGAACTCGCTTGAGGTTTCGCGAACAATTGCAAAAACACGGCGCTTATTAAAACGTGCCTTACTTCTGCCGCCCTCCGGCACAGTTCGACCTTTGCCCCTACTGTTCTCCCCTATCCCGGATATTCCGGTCGAAGCAATTAGCTTTTGACCTACGTGTTGTATCTTTAGTAATGTGCAGATATCTTCCATCTGTCTGAATACTGTCCATTATACCATTTCCACCACACTAAATATTGCGAATGATCCATGAGAATTCTAATATTGTTTCAGTTTTAAGTTTAGAATAATAAACACTATAAAATTTTGCAAAACCGACTACGTAGACATCGCCAATTTAATGGAGGCATAATATTAATGGCTGGAGTACTAGAGAAGATAGCTAATAACTAGGGCCAGTGACTTTTCGCGTACAAATCGGAGCACACAGTAGACTTCAATACTTTACACACACCTTAGCTGTTGTTATACTTCCATTGGCTGCTGGTGCCGTGTTCGTCTTTGACCGAGCCACTCAGG
Source organism: Clitarchus hookeri (assembly GCA_002778355.1). Lineage (NCBI taxonomy): Eukaryota > Metazoa > Arthropoda > Insecta > Phasmatodea > Phasmatidae > Clitarchus > Clitarchus hookeri. The sequence continues at coordinate 22,756 of NQII01009075.1, forward strand.
ACTAAGTAACTCCGACACTGAACCTTCGTGATTCCTTCGCAAACGGTTAACACGAGTCAGAACATTTTTTAGCAAATCAAAGAAGCTGGACGACCCTACAGTGCTTTGGACTGTATCTTGTCTTGAAATCTTTTCGCGAAATATCACTGCCCCTACTAATAACAAACGCACACCACTAACGAATAGTAGGCAGGTGTGTTGTGACCTGGAAATATAGGAGGAGGAGAGTAATTGGAAAATTTACCATCCAACGAAATAATTCCTCTTACTGCAGTATTTTTAAAGCCCGTAGGACTTCGGTCGTGATGATTTTACGCCACACTGAGCATCAAACTCAAAAGCAATCACTAACGAACCTCTTATCTGCTCCACGACGACCGTTAGTGAGTGAGCCATACAACTAAGCCTTTCCACACAGAAAATGGAATATGCCCATGTTTTATTTACCACAGTGTATGTCTCTGAAAGATGCTCGCAGTTGCCAGGTGCTGCCATGAATGAGATGTACAGAAAGTTCCACAGATGTCGTTTGCTGCCGGTTTTCTTGACAGCAGTGGCTCTTATTTCTTTTTAAGGCACCTTTGCTCACACTGCTGTAGGGCGTTTGCATGCCTACAGTTAGACAAGTTGCAGAACTGTTCATGATACTCTGAAACCTGATAAGCTCTCTAACAAGTTCACAGGAAACCACCTCGCGTGTCATTTCAAGGACAATCTTTGTTTCAAACGCATGTACAAGTCAATTATTAAGTTGTATCACACCCCAATTAGAGGCGCACTAAAATTATACTTCATGCTAGGCTACTTCTAACTTTTCTAAAGCCCTCCTATAGTTATACTTCCAGGATATTTCTCCACCTAATGCAAACAAAGCTTAGCTAAGTCTAGAAAATTACACCGAAAGAAAACGCAGTGAACTCGTGCGCATTCAATAGTAATAGTATTTTGCATGACAACTATTCTTTACTAGGCTCTACTAACACACACGTATTCTCACTGTTTTAATTCATGTTTACACAAAATATATATTATAATTTATAAATGAAAGATATGTGAAACTTTAATTTAACGAAAACTAAGATATTTTTATGTTGACGGATGTATAAAACGGTTGTGATATATGGCTAGAGACCAGAAAAATTCGCGAGTTCGATGACCTGCAGGCTAGACTCTATAACCTTATGTACAGATATGCCGATATCAACTGCACATTGGTTGTCTGCCGCCACAACGGAAGGCGAAGATTGGGCCAGCCTTCTCCAGGAAGTGTCAAACACCAAGTGGACCGATGGTTGACATTTTATTAACACACGTGTTTTGAATTCTAGTTTTCCCGAAATGAATCCGCGAATTTTTCAGGTCTCTTTATGTGGCGTATTTATAGCGCCAGTGACTTTTCGCGTAAAAATCTGAGCACACAGTAGACTTCAATACTATATACACACACGTCAGCTGTTGTTATACCTCCATTGGCTGCTGGTACCGTGTCCGTCTTTGACCAAGCCACACAGGACTAAGTAACTCCGACATTTAACCTTCGTGAATTTTGCGCAAACGGTTAACACGGCCAGAACATTTTTTAGTTAATCAAAGCAGCTGGACGACCCTACAGTGCTTTGGACTGTATCTTGTCTAGAAAACTTTTCGCGAAAAATCACTGCCCCTGCGTATTTAGGTAATAACTAAACACGTCATACATCTAATGATTTTTCATAGGTTTGATTTAAAAAGTGTGGAGAAACTGCGAATAGTCTATAATAACGTACGTGTAACTAAACAAGGTATATCACCGATGCTACTTTGTATAAGAAGCCACTTACTAATCCAGCAACCAATGAGGGGTCGAGTACGCACAGAGCTATGGAGTAACTAAAAATTACTATTNCTAATCCAGCAACCAATGAGGGGTCGAGTACGCACAGAGCTATGGAGTAACTAAAAATTACTATTCACTGTAATCGCCAAATTTCCCTGTCCCTAGCGAAGCTATGATGAAGTGTGTGGGACGTTTTGTGGGTAGCGCAATGTCAAGTGCCAAATAGCGCTGAGTATTTTAGCCACGATACAACGTTAAATGACAAAATGACCGGAATGTTCTGGAATTCTCACTATGTAATTCGACAAAATTGTGAGGGTACCGCAAGACTTTGTGGGACGAACGTTCTGCACATAATGACCAGCTGCATAGCGTGGCTGAAAGAAAGCTGTGGCTGTTAAATATGTCCTACGATAAAGAGGACGGGATGTTTTGGAGGTTTTGGTGGTAGCAAAACAATAAATAGCAAAGTGGGGCGTATTTGTCATTAAAGGGTACCATAACATTACATTACAATGTANGGTAGCAAAACAATAAATAGCAAAGTGGGGCGTATTTGTCATTAAAGGGTACCATAACATTACATTACAATGTAGGTGGTAAATACTGGAGGCGGCGCAAGGCCGCGTGATGTTAGGTGAGTTGTTTTGGAGGTGGCATAGTTGCAAGTGGGTGACTTTTTTTCCAAATTGCTTAACGGCGTATTANGCGTGATGTTGGGTGAGTTGTTTTGGAGGTGGCATAGTTGCAAGTGGGTGACTTTTTTTTTCCAAATTGCTTAACGGCGTATGATAGCGGGCGACAGTTTCTGAGATACCGTAAAGCACACACGGCAAATTATTATTGTATGGGGATGAGGGTGTTTTGGACGAGTTATAGCTTGGCAAAGTAAGCAGAAAGTTCTGGTATAGTATAATGCCCCACGGTAAAGTGGGCAACATATTTTGAAGCAGGGACGTTATAACGAGGACATATTGACGGATGGATTTGGTATTATTATAGCACCACACGGAAAGGGAATAATGGATGTCGGAAATGGCAAATAATAAAGTTTTTGTAGCGTTTTGAGAGTCAAGGCTGCTGTAAAGAATATTATACTTATTTTAAAATACTGAGATAATATTTCAACTAGAGTTCTGTTGTGGTGACAAATTGTGCAGTAATTGTAATGTTTATTCGGGCTCTCTACCTCTCAGCAAGGAAACTTATAAAAAACAATATGAACTCTTTTTATTAAAAATAAGATCTTTGGCTCTTTTCCTACCTTAGACGCGNATTTTTATTAAAAATAAGATATTTGGCTCTTTTCCTACCTTAGACCAGGTTTTCGTAATATCAGTTCACGGAGTGCCGATTTGTATGTGTTATAACCAAATGTTCTTTCTTGCCTAAAAGTATGTACATTATACTGTATTCTTATCAGCAACTACGTGGAAATAGGTATTTTACTTCCAAAAATTGTCACTTTTTTTATCGCCTTCCAATAAAACCTTGGTAATTTTAAGGACGAAGTTGAATCATATACTGACAAATTTTGTTTGTTATCAGCAGTGAAGTATTCATCCAAGTGTAACCCGAGAAACTTTCGAGTCTAGTCCTCAAAGCGTTAAGTATTGTTTTACATAATTGCTAGTAAATTTATAGTAGTTTAAACATGAGAATTAGGCGTTTTGTGTTAAAACAATTTTTCTTTCCTTTCTTTAACAGCGTGATCTGCACACTAAGAAGTTTTTGTGTGCCTCACAGACAATCCTCTGGAAACTTAGTTTGCCTATGATTTTTTTGTAACTCTACAACTGAAATAAACCGGGGCGTCTAAGTTGCGCATCGACACCACATTCACTCTCGCCACTTCGCCAGTCGATACAATCTTAGCGATTCGGGACGATATATCGAATGTGTAATGTTATTATTGTTCTATTCAAATAGTTCATATAAAGTGTTTCGAAGGTGATGTTTCGTCTTCCGTTAGACCTCAATCAGGCCTAATAATCCAGTGTTAAATTCACGGTACTCTAGCATTGCCAACAATATCGATTTGAAACTTGGTAGTTCTTGTTCGATATTATATATCACGCAAACGAAATACAGATGTTTCGCCGAACTCGTGCTCGCCGGTATTTTTAGAAACGAAACAACTGCAACTGCGAATATGAAACGCAGGCTGCTAAGAGCCATCATTTCACTTCGTAGCTAGTCATATTTTTTTTTCCTTCGGTACATCGTATCGTAGAACGATATTTAAAGAAATATAACTGATACAACACGTGTCGATGTTTTTGTCAGATATCAACATCCCTATTAAACTGCGTCGCCGAGTTGTGACTGACATATTTTCAAGTGAGTGGACGCACCATACGTGTACACCAGACTTTGAGAAATCATAGAAGTTCTCATCTGGTTAATCAGAAGCGTGGTCGCTTTGTTCAGAAAGTAGACTTTATTTTAACTATTACTGAGTTGATTGCACCTAAAGCTGTTTATGAAGATGAAATTGTTGGTTTTAAAATATCTTGTGTGTTCCAATCAACGTTAGACTTCAAAAAGCACCCCTCTCAGTGGAGTTATACTTCTTTGTTACGTGTTACTATTTGTATAACAGATACAGAAGGTAACAAATGACGTGTCACAAGTAAACCTACTACTAATAGATAGAGACCTGAAAAATTCCCCTTTTTAATTTCGGGACAGGCTAGATTTCAAAACCGTATACGTTCGTATGGCTAATGCTATTGGTCCGCCCGATAGTTTACACCTGCTGGACCACTCTGAGCCAATAATAGATACAGAGTAAAATGCAGACCGAATCACTGTCTTCCATAATNAAATTGTTGGTTTTAAAATATCTTGTGTGTTCCAATCAACGTTAGACTTCAAAAAGCACCCCTCTCAGTGGAGTTGTATTTCTTTGTTGCGTGTTACTATTTGTATAACAGATACAGAAGGTAACAAATGACGTGTCACAAGTAAACCTACTACTAATAGATAGAGACCTGAAAAATTCCCCTTTTTAATTTCGGGACAGGCTAGATTTCAAAACCGTATAAGTTCGTATGGCTAATGCTATTGGTCCGCCCGATAATTTACACCTGCTGGACCACTCTGAGCCAATAATAGATACAGAGTAAAATGCAGACCGAATCACTGTCTTCCATAATNTTTACACCTGCTGGACCACTCTGAGCCAATAATAGATACAGAGTAAAATGCAGACCGAATCACTGTCTTCCATAATACAACAAACAACCAATGAACAGTGACATTTGCATTATTTTACATACGACAATGTAGTCTAGCCTACGTGTCATTGAATTCGCGAATTCTTCAGGCCTCTATTAACAGATTCACAAAGGATTTAACTGATGTTCTGCCAAAAGGCAGACCTCTTCAGTTAGTTCGAATCGAGTTGGCGAAATTGCACGGCGTAGCGCGCGTTGTTACCCATGTCTAAGACATTGTGAAATGTTCCTGCGTGGAATTTCGCCGGGTCAGTACATCGCAGCTGGGTGTCGGCGAAGAACTTCCTGTAAATCCACCCCTGACAAACTCTCCCCATGATGTGTATCTCCCGAGAAACTCTTGCGACAACTTACCCAGTCATTTGGCGGCTACGGCCGAGCTAATCTCAACCCCCTTCACCCCCTTTTCGCAAAAACCTCCTTTCCACTTCCAGAAACCTAAATAAATTGTATGCTCGCTTGTTCAGCTCCTGTTTCGCGAACTCGATGGGGGGTTGGAAGGGCGCCCCCTCCGGATCCAGGTTTGTCCTGGTACAATATTTACCTTCGCTGGAGCTCTCCTTTCTCCCCCCTCCCTCTCGACGAGCCCCTTCAATTTCGCCGACTTCCTTACCAGTCGAGCCCCCTCGGGGCGCGGAACAAGAAAATTGGATGGAAATGTCATCGTAAATACGTCACGCGTATCTCGGAATATAGTCCTTCCCTCCGGGAGGTACGTTTACGATCTGTTTTATGTGCTCCCATCAAGGTCTGCCTGGTGGCCGGGCAAAAATAGCGTCCGCGTGTGTGTGAGTTCTCGGGGATATTGGGAATCCTGTAGAAGGAGTTCCCGCGTGGAAACATATTTAAATATCCTTATCCNCTGTTTTATGTGCTCCCATCAAGGTCTGCCTGGTGGCCGGGCAAAAATAGCGTCCGCGTGTGTGTGAGTTCTCGGGAATATTGGGAATCCTGTAGAAGGAGTTCCCGCGTGGAAACATATTTAAATATCCTTATTCCGTATGATACATAATTTGGTAACTGAGAGCTACTAAAACGAGAAGTTTTACCTTAAAGTATGCGCTACATTAATGNCCGTATGATACATAATTTGGTAACTGAGAGCTACTAAAACGAGAAGTTTTACCTTAAAGTATGCGCTACATTAATGCTTGCATTTTAAAGCATAGTTAATATTATTTGAGTCTCTTAAAAAATTATTGTTACCAAACTTTGGATATTTTAAATAAGTGTTATTTTAATGACCAGGAATAACACTTCAAAAATAAGGATGGAAAACAAGTTCTGTACAGTGACTCTGACAGTACCGTTACTGGCTCTTTAGTCACTACGATTCTTACAAAGGAACCGATTAGCCAGTTTTCCAAGAAACTTACAAACTTTTTTAGACCAGAAGTGAGTGAATATTTAGCTGCTCTGTCGCGTGTGACGCAGTAAAGTAAGTAAGTAACTAAGTATCTAAGTAACGAAGCAGTAATTATGTATGTAACTAACGAAGTAAATAACGAAGAAAGTTACGATACAAGTAACGAAGTAAGTAAGTATTTAAGTAAGAAAGTAACTAAGAATGTAAGTTACTAAGTAAGTAACTAGGTAAGTAAGTAATTAATAAACAAAGTAACAAATTATGTAGGTAGGTAAGTAACTAAGTAAGTAAGAAACCTTTTAACTAAGTAACAAAATAAGTAATTAAGTAAATAAGTAACTAAATAACTAAGTTACCAAGTAAATAACTAAGCATGTAGCACAGTAAATAAGTAAGTAAATAACTAAATAAGTTACTAAGTATGTAATTACCTAAGTAAGTAACTACGTAAGTTACTCTGTAAGTAATTAAGTAAGGAACTAAGTAAGTACCTAAGTAAGTAACTATGAAAGTAACTATGTAAATAACTAAGTAAATAACTAAGTAATTAAGTATGCAACTAAGTACCTAAGTATATAACATCACCCTCAGAATTTAACAAATTCTTACGGCACCTCTAAGCGCTTGCTGCCTACTGTCATGTGGCTTTATGCAACATGTTATCCCCCTCCTCCCACTTGACAACATGTTTTGTTCTCTTCTATTAGTTCTATTACGTCTCGAGAGGAAAATTGCGTGGAAATATTATAATTAATAAGAGAGAAAATGAGAAAAAGTCCATCTTAACCAAAAAATAAGGTACTTAGGTTAACATATGTATAACATTTGTGTGATACGTGACATATTTGGGAAACAACCAAACACGTCGTACATGGTGTGAATTTTCAAAGTTTAGTTTCAAAAAGTGTGGAGAAACCGCGAATAGACTGTACCGATCGAAAGTCTGCTGCCTTCACTACTTCCGGTGAACGCTGAACGTAAAACAAGTTGGCGAGCGTTTTCTCGGGGTTTTCCCAGGCGGCAGAAGCGACCGCGGACCCAGACGACTCTCTGTCTCTCTCTCTCTCTCTCTTGCGCGCGCGCGTCTGGGCTGCCGGCCGGCGCGCTTGATCGATGCGCGGTGGATCACCATGGCCATGACGTCACCTAGGAGTGGAGGGGGTGCGAATGGAATTGGAGGGGTTGGAGGGGTNGGAAGACGGCAGCGCCAGTGTGCCGAGGTGCGCGGCGCCGTGCGGACGTGTGTGAGTGAGCGAGTGCGCGCGCGCGTGCGTGCGTGCGTGCGAGAGGCACGCCCGGCCTAGTTGTGTGCGCGTGTGTGTGTCTCTCTCTTGGGTACCGCGGAGTCGTACGCCGACGCCAACAAATCGTATAGTTAATTTTTTTTTTTTAAGTCCTCGTGTTATATAAAAGTTATAAAAAAATTATTCCCTCATCCAAAAAAAAATTTATACTGACACATCATCAGCTCTTCTGGATGTGACCTAGCGCTACTACACGTCTAGTAGAAATTATTTTCTACGCTTTTGAAGTTTCGCTCCTAAGGAAGAAATCAGCCGACACCCTTTCTGTATGCCATAAAAGGTAAACAAAAAAAAATATAAAAATCTCGAACATACAGTTTTTATACTAATACATTTAAACTCTTTGTGGTGCTTCAACAGTCTAAGGAGATGTTTCTGCAGTCTTTAGGTACGACGAGAGGAGGTTGTAATTTTTATTCCCACGTCCCATTTGACTAGGGAGCCGGCGTTTAAATGGGGTCAGCCGCGAAAGTAAACCTCGAGCCACTGTGTGGGAATGAAACTCCCTTGGGCGTGGGGTCGAGATTTGTTCGATCAGCGAAGAGAATGACCAGAAATTAAAGCCCCCCCCCCTTTTTTTTTCCAAAAGTCGTGTGCCTACCCAAGTATGATGGACCCCTCAGCTCTGAGAAACTAACGTCATCCACCCGAGGCGCTAGGCTCAACCCTCATTTTCTACCCAGAAGTCGTGTCGTCACCACCGTCTTCCCCCCTTTTTCATAGGTGTAGGGTCAACCTCCGTGATGAAGGTTCTCACGATCTAATTTTTCTCCTAATTACCTTAGATTTTTATTAAATTCAATTTTATTGAATACTATATGACGTCATAGAAACGTTACAATCGCGGCCATTTTCTCTTTCAACTCTTTGAATGTCCGGTTTTCGTTCAAGATTTCCGTTTAGAACATGAATTCGAAATTTCAATCGCTTAACACAACTTTTCTGACAGTATTGATGGATGTAATATCATAGTATTAGAGTCTTGTGCACACATTTAAAGTTGTTACAAAATAAGGACCCATATATGTGTTTAATACTATGTACAATAGAGTAAACAAAATGTATTGCTGTTTAACCAGTTATTTTCGTGTCGTGCGTTAGTCGTAGATACTTCTAATAATTTACTTTCGGTATTTTTTTTTAAACTGGTTTCATTTAAAAGTTTGTCACAAATTTGTACATGGAGGCATGAATTCTTATTGAACGCAATTAAATAAAAGTCAAATTAAATGTTTTTTTTTTAATTCTATAAACCAAATGTCAATAAATTTTTGATCGTGTGAAACGGCCTTAACACCTCTAGCATGCTAAGGTGCAGCTCAGATATATAAATATATATTATATATATCCCGTGGGGTGGCACGACCCTTAATCTGCTTGCAACGAGAACTCTACCCTTACGGGCGCCACTTGTTGCTCGGTGTCCGCCCAGAGTTCGTAGGGGTGCGTCGACTCGTTAGGCCGCAAAGGTGGGAAGTCCCGTGGAGCAGTTCCAACTTAAAAACAGAGGGGTGGGGGAAAGAAAAGAGATGATAGCGAACGAATATAATTTTTTTTGTCGCGAGCTGGTTATGGGAGGTGGTGCACATCTTGACCTGCAAGAGAGTTGGGTGGATAAATTTTTTTTTTTCCCCTAGGGACGCGGTGGTAAAAACCACCCGTGAAGTGAAAATTATAGAACTGCCGAACGTCAGACATTGACACATGTTAGTTATTCACGACTGCCTACAGTGTAACCGAAATTTCCAAACCGTTAAAAAGTGCGATAAAAGTAAATTACATTCTACAAATCTAAAACAGACAGCATGTAAAATCTAAGAAAGGCTAATCCTAAGTAAATGTTTTTACTAACACCGTGAGCAACTTTTTTAGCAGATTCGTTACGCCTGGGAATTTGGCATGCAATTGCGGCGAAAGAAATTATGCAAAATGAACGCTTCTGTATAGCGAAATAGTTGTTGCTTATAGAGTTGGGAAACCCGTTATCAAGTATAAGCATTTCTTAGTTTATCCGTGTTTACTTTTAAAATCAAGTGAACCTGCAGCATTAATAAGTGTACCGCGGCCTATTAAATTTGCAATAGAAAATATATCTAATGCAAAGTGTAATAGCTTGTTCTCGGGATGTATTAAGACGATTTAAGAGGAAATGCGCGTTCAGTTATGGGTGAGCTGGTCTACACGTAGTTTGGTCTGCATTTTGGCTCGGGATTATTATCGCCTAGTAAAAGGCAGTCCATGTTTTACATGGCGTATTATTAGGAAACTTCGAAATGTATTGTATCGCCAGCAATGTGTTTGCGAAATTATGGCGTGAATTCGTGTTAATAGCAACTGGATTTAGCTATACGTAGGGCCAGTGACTTTTCGCGTAAAAATCCGCGCACACAGTAGACTTCAATACTATATACACGCCTCAGCTGTTGTTATACTTCCATTGGCTGCTGGTGCCTTGTCCGTCTTCGACCAAGCCACTCAGGACTAAGTAACTCCGACACTGAACTTTCGTGATTTGTGCGCAAACGGTAAACACGGGCCAGAACATTTTTTTAGGCAATCAAAGAAGCTGGACGACCGTACAGTGCTTTGGACTGTATCTTGTCTCGAAATCTTTTCGCGAAATATCACTGTTCTCAGCTATACGACAAATGCTCAAAAATATATTACGGGTTATGTTTTTGTTACAAGATAACTTAACAGCTTGTGTGTTATTTGGTGTCAAGTAAACTATTCTTGTGAAGGCGTATCCCGATCTATACTACTGTACAAACCTACGTCTGAGGTCTCATAAGCGCCGTGCAGTTCTCGACTTCAGCTGTCCTGCATTACAAAACATATTCCAATTGCCTTCGTGGCATCGTCGAGAACACAAACGATTTAAAGAGAAGAAACTGGCCGTCACGTACAACACCTCCTTCCAACTTGCGTAGGAAACCCGTAAACTTAGCCTGTCGGATCTAAACACTTAAACCATTGCTACCTCTTTACACGCAGCGGACGTGTAAATTTCTGGAGCTCTTACGATGGCAGTGAAACCTTCCCTTCAATCAAATATCAGCTCTTAACAGAAGTTGCAGTGGCTGAGAAAATCTTGACTTCAGTAGTTTTCGAACTTCCATTTTATTTCCTTAACTATAACCAAAAATTAACGTCAAATTGTTCCTATGAAAATTGCGAACCAGAAGAACTCATACTTTAATAACCGTGTAAAAGTATTTAAGAGCTCGTATTTATTAGCATTCATTAAACTGGAACGTGTGTGCCATACACCCGCTGTAGTAGAAATGCAGAGTGTTTGTTGTATTTACGTTCACCCGACTACACAAGGCACGCTTGCTTACACTGCGCACAGTTCATTATTCGTCGGCCTTCAACAATTGATAGTCGCATTTAGTGTTTGTAAATTTCAGTGCTGTTACCTCTACAACGAGGTTTAAAACCAATCGTGCTTATTTTACCGTATTACAAAAACGTTTGGTTACAAAATAGAAACCTGTTAAAATTATAACAACAGTAACAACGAAGTGTGGAAATGTAGACCTGTTACTGCTTGCTCCGTCTTAAAGAGCATTTTTTTTTTTCTTTTTTTTTGTACTATAGGACGCGTTACACTGGCGCTGTATGTTTAAGGATGTTCCAAAGAAAAACAAATTATTTTATATATTGAACCAAACGTTGTTCAACTTGTATACCTTGTATGGGATAACATTTTTTTCGAATTAAAACAACTTTGTATTTGATATTGGTTTAATAATTTAATGTCAAATCCAAAATTAGTCTGTTTTTTTTTAAGCCGTAATAATAAAAACTAAGTTGTACAAATAAAAAATACTATGTAAACTAATGCTGTGGACTACTGATTGACGAATAATTTAACACCAAATAACAGTTAATGCACTTTTAAAATAATGTTAAAAATTTGCAGAAATGTCTTTTTATTTTTTAACATTTTTTTCATCATGTTATGTGGTGATTACATATGCGTCACGCGGGGGCACACTGCGTTGGTTTTTACTTTGTAGTTCTTTATTTGTACATCTTATGTAGTATTTATTATTATAGATGCAGAAAACAGAACAATGTTTTATTTGACATCAATTTATTAANAGTGATTACATATGCGTCACGCGGGGGCACACAGCGTTGGTTTTTACTTTGTAGTTCTTTGTTTGTACATCTTATGTAGTATTTATTATTATAGATGCAGAAAACAGAACAATGTTTTATTTGACATAAATTTATTAAAAATACGTAAAGTGTTAATTTTTCCGTTCGAGGGAAATGGAATCATATACAACGCGCACAAGTTGTACAACGTTTTGTAGAAATATGAAATTATTAATTTTTATGTATCCAACAACCTTAAAAAACTTCGGGACCTCCTCATATTTACTGCAATTCAAGACAAGTGAGACGTGAGTTGCGTAGGTATATCTAACACTACAGGAACATCGCGTATATTGGTATTTTCACTGTATTACCAGCCCACACCACTGGACATGCTTAATGTTCTGGACAACGTTCGTTATTGGCTGGCCTTCTGAAACTTGTGGGAGGGGTGGGGTAGGTACCGAGTTGATTATTCCCCAGTCCAACGTAGGCCTACTTTATTGTGTAAAAAGATTTGGAGTCGATCGTGTGCTTTTATGGTATGGTAACAGCCAAAAAATATTAACTTAAGTTCAGGAATGTTATTTTGCTGGCCATCGCTGTTTTTCTAAGCTCTTATTAAACTATAACAGAGCACTGAATGTATTACCGTACAATTTGTTTTCGACGCAAGGAAATTAAAAAAAAAAATCGCGTCGCTCAAGCGAAGTCTTATAAAGTGTTAACATTCAAGATCATTTTGCTCGAGTGTAACTCATGCTACTCTAAAATTCAAAATTTCTCTGCCACTGAACACAAAATTAGCATGTACGTGGTTCCGTTGTTTTGTTAATCCTTGTCGGAATCTCAAATGAACGTTACGGCACGTAAACTCTAACTATCGCGAATAAAAATAACATTTTTTTATAGGAAATAAAATAAAAAATAAAGATTTTTGTTGTTGCATGTGGGGCCGCGGTGGTGTAGGGGTTATATTACTCGCTTTCCACCTAGGCAAACCGGGCTCGATTCCCGGTGGGGTATTTCAAGGATTTTGCATGTGAGAATCGAGTCGGTAGGTGGGTATTCTCGGGGAGCTCCCGTTTTCCCCACCCTTGCATTCCAGTGCTGCTCCATTCTCACCTCTCTTCACCCTCGTCGGCTCTCAAGACATCGCTTTCGAGAGACGTCCAAATATCCCCACTACACTCGATCGAATACTCCTGTTGCATGCGAAAATATATTTTATTGATACACAATAAACTCTGCTCTCCATTGGTTGATAGCCAGACAGTAATGAACTTTATTTAGTGAAGTAATCATGTAAAGTGTGGTGCGAACCAATAAAACGTTGGTGAGAAAGCAAAGGCCAGCAGAAATGGGTTTTCTATCATTTAGGATATAATTTACGCTGTTTTAGTTTGTCTTGAATTCCAATAAATGTATACAGAGTGCAGTGTGTTGAAGCACGGCAGCAATGAAAATACATCTTTTGCAAAAACAAACGAATAGTACGACACCGAATTGTCTGCAGCAGATGCAGAAAATTATCACGCGACTGGTGCAGGCGTGATCCCGTGTGTCCAGTTAATCTCCCTTCATTGGTGCTAACTGCCGCTTGTCCACGTTGACAGCCTATCTGGGGCGACATTTCAAACACTTGATAGCCCGTGTCACTGGGTCGCTGTTTCATTAACGCTGTTCCCCGAGTGTGTGGGTGTGTTCGTCTGGTGCGGGTTTTTGAATTTGGCAGTCCTGCGAGCGCTTAAGGGTGATCAGAAGTTTTTAACGCTCGAAGCGGGACGCTTGTGATAAGAGAAATTCGATTTACAGTAAAAAGAATGAGATCAACTTCCAGGCAGTGCTGTACTGTAAATGCAAGTTGAAGTGATAGAAAAATTTGAAATGAGTGCAATAAATAAATATCTGGCTGTAAATCAAAAATATTCTTCTAGTTTAATTGTAAGTGAACACACACTGGCAGAAAAGTTAAACATTCATATTTATTCGGAACGTATTTTTCATTTGAACGAATAGCAAGCGGCAATATGTTATTTTCGGAGCCCTGAAGAATTCGCGGATTCATTTTGGGACAAGCTAGAATTCAAAACACGTGTGTTTATAAAACCTCAGCCATTGGTCCGCACGGTGTTTGAAAACTCCTGGAGAACGCTGATCCAATCGTCGCCTTCCACTGTGACAGCAGGCAACCAATGTGCAATTGACATCGGCATATGTGTACATAAGACTGTAGAGTCTAACCTGCAGGTCATTAAACTCGCCAATTTTTCACGTCTCTTGTTATATTATAAAATCAGTTTATAAAACTCACTGCAAGTATCTGTAATAGGGCCTTTTAACTTTTCGGTCGTTAAGGGTAGAAAAGGATGACTTTACGCATGGAACTGTGCTGGAAAAAGACATTTAACAACATTATTTGGTCTTGCGCATCTTCCTGGACAATAAAAAAAATACCGCCGCGCGAAAAGCAGCTCGTCTGGTCATAGTACCGTTACTGTCTTCAGGGGACGACCCTTTAAACAATTGTGAGGTCGGTACACGTTTAATCGACATTAAAGTGGGTACGGAAGTGAGTCGCGTGTATCTATGAGGGCAAATCAATAAATAAGTTACATTTCCACGTTATGGCCATGTCTGAAACCACCTATACATAGGCAGCACAGCTGTGACAACACGCAATGTAAGTTCACTTTTCCACATAGTCCCCAAGAGACTGTAAACATTTCTCGGAACGGTCAACCAACTTTTCGATTCTGGATTCGTAGACATCTCCTCCAGCGCTATGTAACCACCCGGAGACGATTCCGAAACAATGAGGAGGTGAAAGCAGCTGTCTCCAGGTGGTTACACAGCGCTCGAGGAGATGTCTACGCATCCGGAATCGAAAAGTTGGTTGACCGTTCCGAGAAATGTTTACAGTCTCTTGGGGACTATGTGGAAAAGTGAACTTACATTGTATGTTGTCACAGCCGTGTTTCCTATGTATAGGTGGTTTCATATATGGCCATAACGTGGAAGTGTAACTTATTTATTGATTTGCCCTCGTATATCTACAGAAGCACCAGTTCTGCTAGTCGGTTTCGCTATCTCCATTTGTCACAGTGCTATTGATCCAAACTACGCCATCAGGCTCATGTTGTGTGTTCCGAATGGAAGAAGAAGAATGGGGTTCTCACCGGGGCACAACAACCTACGGTATAATACGCAGAACTTATTAACACTTTTCACTCTGAACTATATACCAGAAAAATTCGCGAGTTCAACGACCTGCAGGCTGAACTCTACAGTCATATGTACAAATATGCCGATGTCAACTGCACATTGGTTGTCTGCTGTCACAGTAGAAGGCGACGATTGGGCCAGCCTTCTCCAGGAGGTGTCAAACACCATGTGGTCCAATGGGTGAAGTTATATAAACACACGTGTTTTGAATTCTAGCTTGCCGCGAAATGAATCCGCGTAGTTTTTAAGGTCTCTACTCTGAACACATTTACTGTAATAGAAGACGAACTAGAATTGAGTTATTTATATCCTAAATTACGGGAACGCCATTTCTGTGTTTTTTTTCTGCTTTCTCACGCACCGCATGTGGCTCGCCTACACCACTGAGTAAACCTCGTCATTGGCTGGCCGTCAGCCAATGGAATATCAAGTTGTCAGGCTCCCAATCGAATATCCCCTCATACATAACCGGTAATACAGTCCTTACTGTACTCTTGTGTTCATATATGTATTTTAATTTTTTTCTATTCGCGATAATTGGTGTTGCTGTGCTGTTAAATCCATTTATTGTCCTGACAAGCTTTAACGAAACAATGAAATTACATCAGGCGAATTTTGTTGCAAGTGGCAGGGAAAAAGTTCGTTTTTAGTGTGACCCGAGTCCTACTCGAACGTAGAGTTCTAAGTTTTATATAATAGTGTGCACGCGCTATCAAAATGTGCAGGAAAGTACGATTTATGTTTCATATGAAAGAAAAATGCCTATTTTTTTTTAAAACATTTTAAAACCTTTTTGCTAAAACTAAATTATTGAAATATTAAAAAAAATCACGTATAAGATATTTATTAGTAATCAAAATTTAAGCGCATTGTCATTCTTAATGCACCAGAAAGCACATTTTCAAAAAATCTCTTCATCAAGAAAAACTATCGCAATAACTATTGTTGTTGTGAAAAATAAGAAACTAGTTATAATGCTCCCAAATATATTAAATTACTGATTTTATGCATGTCGTTTTTACAACACTAAAAAAACATTCATAAAACAAATGCATTTTTTTTTATTTTTTAACTCGACAAACATTTTCTTACATGCAATCGGAGAAATTTTAATTTGATAACTGTGCTTGAAGAATTTTTNTCCGAGAAATGTTTACAGTCTCTTGGGGACTATGTGGAAAAGTGAACTTACATTGTATGTTGTCATAGCCGTGTTTCCTATGTATAGGTGGTTTCATATATGGCCATAACGTGGAAGTGTAACTTATTTATTGATTTACCCTCGTATATCTACAAAAGCACCAGTTCTGCTAGTCGGTTTCGCTATCTCCATTTGTCACAGTGCTATTGATCCAAACTACGCCATCAGGCTCATGTTGTGTGTTCCGAATGGAAGAAGAAGAATGGGGTTCTCACCGGGGCACAACAACCTACGGTATAATACGANCTCATGCTGTGTGTTCCGAATGGAAGAAGAAGAATGGGGTTCTCACCGGGGCACAACAACCTACGGTATAATACGAGGAACTTATTAACACTTTTCACTCTGAACTATAGACCAGAAAAATTCGCGACTTCAACGACCTGCAGGCTGAACTCTACAGTCATATGATAATTGGTGTTGCTGTGCTGTAAAATCCATTTATTGTCCTGACAAGCTTTAACGAAACAATGAAATTACATCAGGCGAATTTTGTTGCAAGTGGCAGGGAAAAAGTTCGTTTTTAGTGTGACCCGAGTCCTACTCGAACGTAGAGTTCTAAGTTTTATATAATAGTGTGCACGCGCTATCAAAATGTGCAGGAAAGTACGATTTATGTTTCATATGAAAGAAAAATGCCAATTTTTTTTTTTTTAACATTTTAAAACCTTTTTGCTAAAATTAAATTATTGAAATATTTAAAAAAATCACGTATAAGATATTTATTAGTAATCAAAATTTAAGCGCATTGCCATTCTTAATGCACCAGAAAGCACATTTTCAAAAAATCTCTTCATCAAGAAAAACTATCGCAATAACTATTGTTGTTGTGAAAAATAAGAAACTAGTTATAATGCTCCCAAATATATTAAATTACTGATTTTATGCATTTCGTTTTTACAACACTAAAAAAACATTCATAAAACAAATGCAATTTTTTTTTTTTTAACTCGACAAACATTTTCTTACATGCAATCGGAGAAATTTTAATTTGATAACTGTGCTTGAAGAATTTTTNTTTTTTAACTCGACAAACATTTTCTTACATGCAATCGGAGAAATTTTAATTTGATAACTGTGCTTGAAGAATTTTTGCAAAATGTGCTTTCTGAAAAATTTAGAATGGAAATGCTCTTAAATTTTTATAAGGAATAACCAGTTATAAGCTGATACTTTAAAACTTTTAAATGAGTAAGTCCTAAAACAATTGTTTGCAGTGTTCCAAAATAAACGCGTTATGCTTTAATTTGCAATATATATATAGTTAGTAGATGTATGATAATTCTGTTTGGGTGTGTACTACTACTTAATGAGATTCGCATGTTGCACGGTCAGGTGCAGTGCTTCATTAAAAGCCACTCTCCTTCTACCTTATCAGATGAAGTGGTGAGTTGACTGTAGCAGTGAAACGTCCTTTCAGATGTAACCATGCAAGCATCCCACCGTGTTCATAACATTACGTTACTTTTATTTTCTCATTTGTAGCATTTTTGGCTTGTATTGTTGTTGTTATTACTATTCTAGGATCCTCACGAATAGAAATGAAAAAAAAAAAAAATTATGTGTTTAGAAATTTTTTATAACAAGTGTTTAATACTTGCACAATACTATAACCAGGGCCTGTTTTTCTCGGAAAAATTTCAGGAGTTGTTGTACCCCAAAACACTAGAAATCACATCCACTCTCGTGATTGGATGGTTTTAACGGTCACGCATTGCAGGCGTTTCCTCACGAATTACTTTTACTCGTTGTCGGAGTTACCTAATTCTGATTGGCCCAGTCAGGTATGGAACTGTAACCTGGCTAAGATACGTGACCAATAACTAGTGACCGGAGAAATTCGCGAGTTCAATGACCTGCAGGCTAGACTCTATAGTCGTGTGTACAGATATGCCGATATTAAATGCACATTGGTTGTCTGCTGTTACAGTGGAAGGATGCGATTGGGCCAGCGTTCTCCAGGTGGTGTTAAACACCATGTGCACCAATGGCAAAAGATATATCCACACACGTGTTATGAATTATAGCTTATCTCAAAATGAATTAGCGAGTTTCTCAGGTCTCTGCCAATAACCGAAGGGATACTTCACACATGCCATAGCACATTGGAGTCTAGCCTTCACGTAAATCTTTCCGCGAAAAACCGGTGGCCATATCTATAACTAGGGCCAGTGACTTTTCGCGTAAAAATCGGAGCACACGATAGACTTCAATTCTATATACACACCTCAGCTGTTGTTATACCTCCATTGGCTGCTGGTGCCGTGTCCGTCTTTGACCAAGCCACTCAGGACTAAGTAACTCCGACACTGAACCTTCCTGATTTGTGCGCAAACGGTTAATACGGGCCAGAATATTTTGTTTAGCCAATCATAGAAGATGGACGACTCTACAGTGCTTTGGACTTTATCTTGTATAGAAATCTTTTCGCGAAATATCACTGCCCCTATTAATTGGCATGGAGGACAAGATTGAGATGAGCTGCCTATATTCTCCACTACAGCAATGTCAGTAGTGTTGATGTCTGTACTTCCACTTACCATCGCCNACAGCAATGTCAGTAGTGTTGATGTCTGTACTTCCACTTACCATCGCCCTGTTGATCCTGGCTGTACCGGGCACGCTTGCTAAACTCTGCAACATTTATTACTTACTCGCCGTCGGTCTATAAATTAGCGCGTCGACTGTGTGCCGAGTAATACGTCTCGACAGATGTTACATATTTTACAGTCCATCGTGTTAATTCGAGAGGTCTTCAAAAAGAACAACTTTATTCTTATGAACTCAAATTTTAACTAATTCTAATATTTTACTTACATTCCGATAAAGTCCAGCGAAACTGTAAATGTGTTAGTTTTGTCTTCAAGAGCAAAGAAATATTCATATAACNTTACATTCCGATAAAGTCCAGCGAAACTGTAAATGTGTTAGTTTTGTCTTCAAGAGCAAAGAAATATTCATATAAACGTAGCCCCGAGTATATACGTGCATACTCCTGAAAGGGTTAAGTGTAGAAGTTTCACTCGATATGCAGTCAGATTCGCTGATTTGGAGCAATTTTTAACAGTTTCGATTTTATAGTGTGCACATTTGCGTACATATGGTATAAGTGGATCAAGTCAATGCACGTGAAATGCATTCTGTTTTCTTTCTGGCTGCCTTACTTAATTTCATATCTTCTTTAAGAGATATATNGATTTTATAGTGTGCACATTTGCGTACATATGGTATAAGTGGATCAAGTCAATGCACGTGAAATGCATTCTGTTTTCTTTCTGGCTGCCTTACTTAATTTCATATCTTCTTTAAGAGATATATACTGTAACTCACAGGATTGTACAACAGTCATGGGTCTACTGAGTATTGTATCTTTAATTCTNTGAAAGGGTTAAGTGTAGAAGTTTCACTCGATATGCAGTCAGATTCGCTGATTTGGAGCAATTTTTAACAGTTTCCATTTTATAGTGTGCACATTTGCGTACATATGGTATAAGTGGATCAAGTCAATGCACGTGAAATGCATTCTGTTTTCTTTCTGGCTGCCTTACTTAACTTCATATCTTCTTTAAGAGATATATACTGTAACTCACAGGATTGTACAACAGTCATGGGTCTACTGAGTATTGTATCTTTAATTCTGAAAATTTTGTGCATGGGAGATGTGTTTCTCAGTAGTGCTTGAATTTCTATAGAAGCCCCTCTCCTACGCCCTAAAATAAGTAGGTTGTTTTTCTTCTCGTTTTGNGGAGATGTGTTTCTCAGTAGTGCTTGAATTTCTATAGAAGCCCCTCTCCTACGCCCTAAAATAAGTAGGTTGTTTTCTTCTTGTTTGGATAAAAATTTGTCTTAGGGATAATTATCTTAGCTGGCGAATTATTTGCCTTGAAAACCTCAAGTCACATTGCATTACGTTTTTGATGGATAGGCTTCGGAGATAAAAAGTCAAGCACTCTTTTATTTTCGGTGACAGAATTCATGATTGATGACAAACGTCTAACAAATTCACATTGCGTGTTTCTTCAAACCGCACCGATGATTAAATGCGATACACCTAACTCACGCATTACATGAAAAAGGGGTGCGATAAAAATAGCATTCTATCATCGTAGACAAAAATACTTTTTCATTGCACAAATTGAGATGTTTCGCCATTAGTTATATTATACTGCGGGTGAAGAGTGAGGTTTATTCACAGTAAAAATCAAAGCAGATGCCATGATAAGAACCTCACATACACAAGATGGCCGTTCGCCAATCAGCGCCAGTTTACCTACTCGCCAGCCGGTAGCCCAGCCAATAGGGAGCCTTTCGCAGAACGCAGTAGCCTATCAGCCTCGTGGCCCATTTCCAGAGTTTCGTGCAGCCAATAGGTACGCCCACATCAACGGAACCGCTCTGCCATTCCGTTTTTGTGTATTTATCTACATCGTTATATTCGTATATGTGGTTTTTATCCTGTAAATACCTTTACGGCTTGGGTATATTTCATAAATATCTTAAAACCGTAAACAAAAGCAATAATTACAAAACACGTGTGAATTNGTATATGTGGTTTTTATCCTGTAAATACCTTTACGGCTTGGGTATATTTCATAAATATCTTAAAACCGTAAACAAAGGCAATAATTACAAAACACGTGTGAATTTTTTTTTTAAGTTTTCTAAACCCTCGTGTTTTGTTTTCCAGCAATATTATGGTTAATGAAATACTTCCTGTCCGTACATTTTTCAAAACCAATTTATACTGCTGTAGAACGTGTTTTAAATAATAAAATAACGAAATGTATGTAAGTCGCCACCTTCATTATTTATTGGCAATTTGTAGAATTTAATTATTTATGTTTTCCCTCTCCATTAAAATCGATCTTATGCCATGTAGAAAGTTGCTTTATATAAACGCGAATGCTTGCTAACCACGATGTAGTTGGTGACATGAAAAGTGAGTGAGTAATGTTCAAAATTACAGGTACGTGGATGTGTATCGATATAATTATTTACAATGAAAACTTCATGTAACGCAGTTGTTTGCACGTGAGTGCAAAGAGATGTGTTAGAGTTTTACCGTTGAAGTGGGCATCGTAGTAATCAGAGTGGTGTTCAGAACATTTACATCAAATGTTTCTTTGAACGCATAATTTTTACAGGACATTCTTATATAATTACGGCAATGCTATTATACTAATTAGTAGGGACAGTGATATTTCGCGAAAATATTTCGAGACAAGATACAGTCCAAAGCACTGTAGGATCGTTTAGCTTCTTTGGTTGGCTAAAAAATAGCCTTGCCCGTGTTAACCGTTTGCGCACGAATCACGAAGGTTCAGTGTCGGAGTCACTTACTCCTGAGCGGCTTGGTCAAAGACGGACACGGCACCGGCAGCCAATGGAGGTATAACAACAGCTGAGGCGTGTATATAATATTGAAGTTTACTGTGTGCTCCGATTTTTACGCGAAAAGTCTCTGGTCCTGCTAATTAGATGTGTTATCACTGTTGTCTTGAATTGGCTTGGAAAGGCCTTATTAACGTCCGCCGTTGTTATGTCTGAAGCCTTATCAGGGGACTGCTTACAAACTAACTTATGACCTAACGTGAACCAACACCCATGCCTAAGGCCATTGACTTTTCGCGTAAAAATCGGAGCACCCAGTAGACTTCAATAATGTATACACACCTCAGCTGTTGTTATACCT
Organism: Clitarchus hookeri; assembly: GCA_002778355.1. Classification (NCBI taxonomy): domain Eukaryota; kingdom Metazoa; phylum Arthropoda; class Insecta; order Phasmatodea; family Phasmatidae; genus Clitarchus; species Clitarchus hookeri. Next base: position 44,706 of record NQII01009075.1, read on the forward strand.
CCATTGGCTGCTGGTTCCATGTCCGTCTTTGACCAAGCCAGTCAGGACTATGTAACTCCAACATTGAACCTTTGTGATTCGCGCGCAAACTGTTCAAACGGGCCAGAACATTTCTTAGCCAATCAAAGAAGCTGGACGATCCTACAGTGCTTTGGACTGTATCTCGTCTCGAAATATTTTCGCGAAATATCACTGCCCCTACCAATGCCTTACCCAGAATTCGAACCCGGAACCTCTCGCATCCCAGATCGGCGGTGCACCAACCGACTGCACCACGGAAGGCCGGTCCTCTCTGTTTGTTTTGTGACAGTTGTTCTAATACTCTTTCACTTACAAGGAATTGCCACAGTATATTTCAGTCATACAGAGGCGAATATTTGACGTGTATCGCAAACTCCAACCAATCACTAAGGCAAAATTGCCTCATTGGCTGCCTGGCTACATGCCGGATTGTCATAGGCCAGTCAACGACTTGCCATACGCCAGCCAGACCAAAAACTTAATGATACGCACCACACNCTCCAACCAATCACTAAGGCAAAATTGCCTCATTGGCTGCCTGGCTACATGCCGGATTGTCATAGGCCAGTCAACGCCTTGCCATACGCCAGCCAGACCAAAAACTTCATAGGCCAGTCAACGCCTTGCCATACGCCAGCCAGACCAAAAACTTAATGATACGCACCACCCAATAGAAAATCAGACAAAATACTCATTTTCAGAGCCTCGGTGGCCAATCAGCGAACGTGCATTCCCACATAACTTNCAATAGAAAATCAGACAAAATACTCATTTTCAGAGCCTCGGTGGCCAATCAGCGAACGTGCATTCCCACATAACTTCTGTATACTTACCTACTCTGTTATCACTTTGTATAGTTATTTATTTTATGCACACACGTATGCAAGTTTATTTTTTTCCAACGCCCTTCTGGATGTTTTGTAGTGATCTGAATATTTATAACCAAAAGTGTTTGGTTTTTATATGATCTCAGCACTTGATATGGCTATGGACACCCGAATTTCGCGAAAATATTTTCNGTAGTGATCTGAATATTTATAACCAAAAGTGTTTGGTTTTTATATGATCTCAGCACTTGATATGGCTATGGACACCCGAATTTCGCGAAAATATTTTCACACGTGCTAGGTTTAAATTAAATACCCTACGAGCATACCAGCAGTTTTCTTTTACTTATTGGCAGCGTGTCTTTGTGAGAAGACATTTTCCTACTCGACTGGCCAATCAGAATTAGGTTACTGCGGTAAAGTACGTCTGTGATTCCTGGGTAAAATACCTAAGACGCGTAACACCTACATCGTGCATTCACAAAGTGGATAGGAGTTAATATGCTATAAAAACAACTGGTTGTGAAATCTTTCCGCAGAAATCGGGTGTCACTATACTTATTGCGTGGGTCNATAAAAACAACTGGTTGTGAAATCTTTCCGCAGAAATCGGGTGTCACTATACTTATTGCGAGGGCCAGTGACTTTTCGCGTTAAAATCTGAGCACACAGCAGACTTCAATAATGTATACACACCTCAGCTGTTGTTATACCTCCATTGGCTGCTGGTGACGCAGCAAATGAGATTTTGACAATGAATTGGGTGGGAAAGGGGAGGATATGCGTTATTTTTAATTTTTAATTTTAATAAAGCCGTGCTGTTGTTACAGGTTCAGGTACAATACCGCGACAGTTTGTGCTTTTTTTTTTTGCCTCACGAGCACCGGCATTGGCTCTATTGTTTTCCTCGTTCACAACGAACATCGACGTTTCATTTACAACGGCGGAGTGTTTTCCATTTCCGGCTTCAGCCGTTCGTCCATATTCGCCGGATGCATAAATAACAACACAGTTTCAATTTCCACCACACGCCTCTCTGTGGTCCCGTCGTAATTTATTGTATTTTTTTTTTTTTTTTTAGTGTCTGTTGGTTAGCCTCTGCATTGAATGTATACATATATATTTTTTTATAAGATTCCACGATTAACGTCATTCTAAGCAAAAAAATGGTTTGAATAATTCCTATGTGAAACTGTGTGATTAATTCTTTGGCATGATAGCTCATAGAATGTGATTTAGTTAGTGAATATATTTAAACGGCTCCTAAAATCGAGGTNTTAATTCTTTGGCATGATAGCTCATAGAATGTGATTTAGTTAGTGAATATATTTAAACGGCTCCTAAAATCGAGGTCTTGAGAGCCGATGAGGGCGAAGCGTGGTGAGTATGGAGCAGGGCTGAAATTCAAGGGTCATGGCTGACCGAAGATCCCCGAGAAAACCCGCCGACCAGTGGCATCGTCTGGCACGATCCCCACATGCGAAAATCCGGGAGCAACCCCGCCAGGAATCGAACCCGGTTCGCCTTTTGGGAGGCAAGTAGTCTAACCACTTCACCACCGTGGTCCCAGCTCATAGAATATTGCTTATCTTGCTTTATATCAGTAACGCGTAGTAGCTGCTGACATTAATATAATGTTATCGAAATTACGCACAAATAAGCTTTGTCATCCGTATAGTTGAAAATAACAAAATATTAAAACCTATGTGTGCTTTGTTGATTAAAGAGAAAATACAAACAATATCTTAGAACCTGTGAAATAAATACTGGAGAGAAACATCCATAAACGAGATGAAATATAAATAAACTTTGCCTTATTAAATTAATTCTACGTTTCGCTTATGTGTGAAGTTAAAGCTTCCAGTCACCGATAAATAAATCATTTTGAACGTTGCAAAGAACAAATTGTTTTGTTCAGAACAACTTCACAAGTGTCCGTTTAACGCTCTGCTGTGTATCACTACTAACAAAATATTTCGTGTGAGCCATTCAAACAATTAATTTGGTTACGTCAAACGAACTTTGTTTGATTCGACAAAACCTTCTTGTCAGTGCGCCACACGAGGATCTTCCTTATTGAACACTGTTTTCTGCTGTGTACAGCGCAGGTAATCAATGATATCGCACAGTATCCTACCGGCAGGACAGAACATCTNAACACTGTTTTCTGCTGTGTACAGCGCAGGTAATCAATGATATCGCACAGTATCCTACCGGCAGGACAGAACATCTTACCGGCAGGACAGAACATCCTACCGGCAGGACAGAACATCCTACCAATAGGACAGAACATCCTACCGGCAGGACAGAACATCCTACTGAAAGGACAAAAAATCCTACCGGCAGGACAGAACATCCTACTGGCAGGACAGAACATCCTACCAGCAGGACAGAACATCATACTGGCAGGATAGGACATCCTACCGACAGGACACAACATCCTACCGACAGGACAGAACATCCTACCTGTAGGACAGAACATCCTACCTGTAGGACGTTCTTGTACTGCAGAAATGTTTACTTTGTGCATTGTGAGCAGGACATAGACATATACCGTTGTGAGGCACAGGAAGTCCTGTTTCTGTGAATTCGTGACTGGCGTCGGTGGTTCAGTTTATTTATAAATGGCGCGCAGTTCTGCGGTAGACGACAGGGTCAATATTGACGCGACATATTTTAACGCACCCGGCAGTGGAAACGCACGGAGTAAGGCCGGCTTCGGTGATTGTTGGCAATGTAGCTAAATGTTTGTGGTCATGTGAAATTCACGTCTAGATGTGCACACACAGGGAAGTGGCACCTATATGCGACCACACCAAAGCTCTGGACTGACGCCCTTCGCCATGTGGGCGGCTGGAAAATGTGCATTCCACTGAATTTCCAATTAAGCGAATTTGTTGATTATTTGTATGTTACTATTTTTATGCATAGTAAATGTGAATAGCCTTTTCCTTTCTCTCCTTGCCAGATATTATTTAAAAAAACATAATATCCTGACTGAACAGAATAAATCTAATATAACCATGTTGAAACAAAGTACCGTAGGGCCACCGATGCATTTCCGATAGAAAAAACCTACTCCTGTATATTGACTGGAGCGACTCGTGTATTACTTTGTCAGTAATCCTCTATGGATAATGCGTTTTGGATTACTGAATATATTTTTATGTTTACTTACTTCTGAGTTATGTTTTGTGGAAAAACAAACATAGGTACAAATCAATAATTAATAGGGACCTGAAAAATTCGCGATTTTAAAAGTGGAACAGTATGTGGTACAAATACCAAATAACAAAATTTTTCGTGAACAAAGCCGTTAAAAACCAAATTAAAGAGAAGCTAGTAGCGTAAAACAACTCTAAAACATGGATTTACTTTTTCATTGAGAGACCTCGCATGCNGGGTGTTTTAAAGCAAAAATTACACGCCACCTTTCGTTGTACAAGCTGAGTGTAAAACAAGTAAAATATGCTTTCAGTTTCCAGACATGGAGTCTTCCGTGATTTTCTACTTTCTGCTTAGCTATAATTTGCTGTGTAAGCAGCCTTACTTCTCATAGTTATACATAGGGCCAGAGACTTTTCGCGTACAAATCGGAGCACACAGCAGACTTCAATACCATATTCACACCTCAGCTGTTGTTATACTTCCATTGGTTGCTGGTGCCGTGTCCGTCTTCGACCAAGACACTCAGGACTAAGTATCTCCGACACTGAACCTTCGTGATTCGTGCGCAAACGGTTAACACGGGCCAGTACATTTTTTGGCCAATCAAAGAAGNCTCCGACACTGAACCTTCGTGATTCGTGCGCAAACGGTTAACACGGGCCAGTACATTTTTTGGCCAATCAAAGAAGCAGGACGATCCTACAATGCTTTGGACTGTATCTTGTCTCGAAATATTTTCGTGAAATGTCACTGTCCCTAGTTATACAGAAATAAAGAAGTCGGATAAAAGATCCCCTGAATTCTTAGTCAAGCTCACACGGATGCTTCCAAGAACTACGGATAATGCTTCTAACGCGTTTTATTTCACGACGTAATTTCCTTTTCTGTGCACGGGGTTATCCGCGGCAATCTCTCCCGCGAAGTNAACGCGTTTTATTTCACGACGTAATTTCCTTTTCTGTGCACGGGGTTATCCGCGGCAATCTCTCCCGCGAAGTTTCGGGGTTAAATATCGCGGGCAGGTAACGGGTTGTTGGTGTTCCGAAACTGGCGTAGTTCGCTGGAACTTTCTGCAAAACCCCAGCGGAGTTTGCACTTCCGAAGGAAGGCGATTGGCTCGCCGGATGTTGTGCCTCCAAAGGAACTACCTTTCCCTTGCGTGATCTGAACACCGCCAACGCCTTTCCGAGAAGCTGGTCGGCGTGTCTCGATTCTCGGAGACTCGCGAATGGAGGTGACGCAACGAATTTTTTACAACATGAGTGACATTGGTAGACTGCGCGCAGGAATCGTATCATCTCCACGACGTGATTGGCGCTAATGGAAGGGCGACGAGTGATGTAGGTTTTTTTTTTTGTAAACAAAAAGGCAGGATCCTTACCGTTTCGCAATATGGCGTGTATTGAGACTAGGTCATATACATAGAGACGTGAAAAATTCTGGAGTTCATCGACCTGCAGGCTGAACTCTAAAGTCTTATGTACAAATATGCCGATGTCAACTGCACATTGGTAGAGACCCGAAAAATTTGCGATTTCAACGACCTGTAGGCTATACTCCATTGTCGTATGTAAAATCATGCTAATATCACTGTTCATTAGTTGCTTGTTGCATTAGCGGAAGACGGTGATTCGATCTGCATTTTACTGTGCATTTATTATTGGCTCAGAGTTATCCAGGAGGTGTAAACTAACGGGTGGACCAATAGAATTAGCCATACAAACGTACGCGGTTTAGAATTCTAGTTTGTACCGAAATAAAAACGCGAATTTTTCAGGTCTCTACACGTTGGATGTCTGCTGTCACAAGTGAAGGCGACGATTGGGCCAGCGTTCTCCAAGAGGTGTCAAACATCGTGTGGTCCAATGGCTGAAGTTATATAAACACACGTGTTTTGAATTCTAGCTTGTCCCAAATGAATCAGCTAATTTTTCAGGTCTCTACTTATACATAATCCGCAACGACACGACGTTCAAATGCCAAAATTTCTATACATTACATTCTTTGGATATAACAAGTATTTCGCTCGATATAAAAAGAAATTTTGGAAATCACGAAACCATTAACAATATAATTTAACTACTGTTATATTTGGATTATAAAAATATTTATGCGTGAATCTGGTTCAAATTTCAAATGTGTTTTTAAAATAGTACGAAATATAGTGAGTCTACTATTATGGTTGAACTTCTGGTACATTTAAATCTAAATTTTGCTGCGAATATTCTAATTATAATGCAGGTGAACAATGCAATGAATTACCAAGAAATTTCTTTATGCAATATGAGTGACATAAAAATATGTGTTAATCTGAAGCCAATCATACCACGTATCCACGCTATTTAAATCTGTATCGCACAAGGTACGAACTGAAGTATTCTCATAATTCCGTTAATTTGTTTTCCTTTCTGCGCTCGAGAATCTAATTATATCCGCGACGTATTTTGCACTATTAGAGAAGCACGAAGTTGAGGGTTTTTTTTTTCCTTCAACCAACAAGCAAAATCTCTACAGTTTCGCGTGGAAAATTACTTTAACCACATACATACATACATACATATAAACATTACATTCTAATGATATTTTAAGTTGTTTAACACAATATCAAAATTAATTTGGCGAAAATCATAAATTACTGGAAATGTAATTTTGACAACTTTCATACAAGGATAATTAATTTTTGATGTGTACATTTGGTAAAATTTAACACTTTCAGGAATATGCACGTGTATACTCGTGGCTACGTTTACATGGAAATTTCCTTGCTCGTGAAGACAAAACTAACACATTCATACCTTTACTGTTTCTCTGGCATTTATCGGAATATGAGTAAATAATTACAACTTCTCAATATTTAAGTTCGTAAGAATAAAGATCTTATTTTCTTATAACTAGGGCCAGTGATATTTCGCGAAAAGAATTTGAGGCAAGATACAGTCCAAAGCACTGTAGGGTCGTCCAGCTTCTTTGATTGGCTAAAAAATGTTCAGGCCAGTGTTAACCGTTTGCGCACGAATCACGAAGGTTCAGTGTCGGAGTTACTTAGACCCTGAGTGGCTTGGTCGAAGACGGACACGGCGCCAGCAGCCGATGGAGGTATAACAACAGCTGAGGTGTGTGTATAGTATTGAAGTCTACCGTGTGCTCCGGTTTTTACGCGAAAAGTCACTGGCCCTAGTTATAACGCTTCAAATGAACACGATGGATTGTAAAAAGTTTACATTTGTCGCGAGGCATTCATTGGTACACATTCGACGCGCGACTTCATTGGCCGACGGCCAGCAAGTAACTAACGTTGCAGAGTGTAACAGGCGTGTCTGGCGTAGCCAGGACCAAAAGGATGAAGCCAAGTAGAAGTATTTACACCAAAACAGCTGATGTCGTTGTAATGGAGAACAAAGGCAGCTCACTTCAAGCTTGTCTACAGTGGCAGTAAATTTGTGCTGCCTTAAAATGTTGAATTATGTTGTTTTACACATTAAGGTACGAGGGTCTTCATACTGGACGTCCCCGAGGAAGTTAATTAAATTATGTGCTCTGTAGACGGCAGAAAACGGCAATCAGTAGCGACAGGAAAATGTTACGATTTAAACGCCCTGTAGTCTAGACTCCACGTTGCTGTGCATTTGCCAGCCTCAGCTTTCTAATCATTGGCTGCTACTCTGAAATGAAGCCAGTTTCACCTCAGACGAGATTTCTAAGAGATTCGGTGTTTGTTTTCTTGCAAGCCTATTATTGGCTCAGAGTTCACATGGGCGTGTCTAATTAAATGCGATCCAATTGCAAACATAATAGAAATGCATATTTCATTCACGGTTTTTTTTTTTAACTTTTCTGAAGCCTTGCTTAAGTTACACTCAAAAAAATCCCTTAACCTCATGCAAAAAAAGCTTAGTCGAGTGTATAAAAAATTACACCAAAGCGACAATGCACCACATTTGAGCGCACTCAGTGCAATAACATATTGCGAAAGACCTATTTCTTTCTAGGTATTACAAACACACTTATTTTCTCCCCGATTTATTCACATAGATTATAAATTATATTTATTAGTTGTAAGTATAAAGACCTAAAAAATTCGTGAGTTTATGACCTGCAGGCTAGACTCTGCAGTCTTATGTACAAATATTGCGATATCAACTGTATATAGGTTGTCAGCTGTCACAGTGGAAAGCGAAAATTGGACACCATTATCCAAGAGTTGTCAAACACCGTGTGGACCAATGACTAAAGTTATATAAACGCACGTGTTTTGAATTATAGCTTGTCCCAAAATTAATCCGTGAATTTTTCAGGTGTCTAGTAATAGATCACATAAGTAAAAGTTCAATTTATACAAAAATAATGAACTTTCATGTTGCTAGAAGAATAAAACTCTTGTGATACATAGTGTATTTAGCAAACAACCATGAACGTCATACATGGGGTGATTTTTTCAAAGGTATGATTCAAAAAGGGTGAAGAAACCGCGAATAGACTATACTTAGGGACACCTGTTTTTTCGCGAAATTATACACGTGCTGGCTAGACTTCAATATCCTACGTTCATACTTGCAGCTTTCCTTCGGCAACTGGCCGACTGTTTTTGTGATTGAGTGAACCAATCAAGAATGAGATTCTCCTGTTCTGACCGTCCCTGAATCTCGCACAGACAGGTAAGACACGTAACCAATTCGAATGACCTTATCACTAGAGACCTGAAAAATTCGCGGATTCATTTCGGGACAAGCTAGAATTCAAAACACGTGTGTTTGTAAAATGTCAACCATTGGTTCTCGCGGTGTTTGACACCTCGTGGAGAAGGCTGGCCCAATCTTCGCCTTCCGCAGNGTAAAATGTCAACCATTGGTTCTCGCGGTGTTTGACACCTCGTGGAGAAGGCTGGCCCAATCTTCGCCTTCCGCAGTGACGGCAGACAATCAATGTGCAGTTGATATCGGCATATCTGTACAAAATACTATAGAGTCTAGTCTGCAGGTCATTGAGCTCAGGAATTTTTCAGGTGTCTACTTATCACGAAAGGGGTTCTGAACTAATGTGTTTTGTAATATAATTTGTCCTGAAATCTTTTCACGAAAAATACGTGCCCCCTAACTATACGTGTGTTTTAGTCCTAGCTTGTCCTCGAATTAATTCGCAAAGTTTTCCTGTCCCTAGCTATAAATAACGGGAATCCTTCGTGTGGTGAAACCGCGGTGGCTAAGAGGTTAGACTGCTCGCCTCCCACAAAGCTGAACATGGGTTCGATGTCCGGCCGGGTCAATCCCAGATTTTCGCAAGTGGGAGAGAGTGTCGGACGGTGCCGCTGGTCGGCGGTTTTTTCTCTGCGATCTGCCGTTTCCCCGCCCTTGCATTCCGGCGTTGCTCTATTCTCACCTCATTCCATCCTCGACGTGACTTCATTGTTAAGAGCTGCCCAAATCTCTAGACTCTCAACTCAACTTCAGGCGGTGGGAGACCATCATTTGTTGTTTGCACTACATTCCATAGTCACGTGGAGACCTGCTGCCAATCACATGAAACACAAACATATTTTTATTTTTCCAAGCAATATTACGACATAAGTCCAACTCAAGACAAACGTTTTATACGTTGCCAGGCTAAAATTACTTTTTTATATATGCCTACGCCCAGGCCTGAAAAAGGTCAATCAGTCCGCACTCTAAATCTGAAAATTTGGTTTTAATTAGTAGAATTACTTTACTGATTCATCAGTTAATGAGATTTTACGTACTGGTTGAATCAGTGGAATGTACTGAAATTTTACTGCCACGCCAGTGCAATTCACTGTAGTATTCGATAACGATCACAGTTTAATCAGTGAATACCAGGAAATTAACTGATCAATAGAATGTTATTGAGTCATACCAGGAATTTAACTGATACTATATACACACCTCAGCTGTTGTTATACCTCCATTGGCTGCTGGTGCCGTGTCCTTCTTTAACCAAGCCACCCCGGGACTAAGTAACTTCGACACTGAACCTTCGTGATTCGTGCGCAAACGGTTAACACGGGCCAGAACATTTTTTTAGCCAATCAAAGAAGCTGGACGAACCTACAGTGCTTTGGACTGTATCGTGTCTCGAAATCTTTTCGCGAAATATCACTGCCCTTACTTATGAGTGTTGTTGACATTTTATTACGTTGCAGAGAACCTAATGAAATCTGCCAGCGAAGTAATATTTCGTTGTCCATGTCTTCGAAGAATGCGGAGATAATATTGCAATGCACACTGCATACAGATCAATTAATAGTCACAATAAAATTAAAATTCAAAACTAAATTAAAAACCGTAATAGCAGGCTCGCTACGTTCCGAACTGTTTTAATAACACATTTAAAATGGGACGGGAAATTTTTAGATTAAAAGTTTTAAATCCCCTTACGAAAGTTGTTAAAATCCCATTAAAATATTTGTAATGCGGGTGTTTTACTGTGTATAAAAATAATTAAATAGGTTAACATATTTTATTATGGAGCGAGTTATTAACGGCAATCAAAAGAGTTGGTGTCATGGATAGTTAACACCTTTAACAACCTTTTTCTTATAAGTTAGGGTATAAATATCTTATTTATATAAACGTGACATACTTAATTTTTTTTTCTGTATGTAGTAATGTTTTATGAGTTTTAAGTGTTGCTAACTGCTACAAATGCTTTGGGTTACTTGCTGATGTTTGAAAGAATTTATCTAAGTGACGTGGCTATTCTAACTGCCGCAGAAACGTTACTTTTCTGGTTACGGCAGAGAAGGTAGTTTCGAGTGGACTCGCCATTGTTCATTCCCGAAAATCCGAAGCTATAGAACACAACACCAGGAGAAGTTTCTTATTCTGTTGGTATCGAGCCGAGCTTCATTTGTCCTCGTTGCAGATCGCGTTTGCGAATACCAAACGTGCATATCCGTACCAACATCCCTGAATATAGAGGAGATTTTTTAACAGTGCAGACGAACTGTTTGACCCACTGGAATCCTTAGCCAATAACTTCGCTGTCTTAGAGACGTCTTTCTACAATCACACGACTTGGAGTGTTTCTCTAACCTTCGGGATCCGTGTTTTATCCCCAATGGTTGAAGCACAATGTTCTTCACGCCAGCTAAACTCGGGAAGTATTACCGATAACGGGTATTTTTATTTTTACTTTTGCTCTGCCTTGCGCCCACTTCTCGAGTTTCCCATCGTCATACTCTAGAGTGTCTCATCCCCTAGAGCTTCTCGACGGCCCCCTTCGCCATATTGATCAGAGATTGCCAGTTATTGAAGGAAAAAATAATAATAATAAAAGGTGACGCCGGGGACTCGACCCCAGTGGGATCGGCGAGACGTGCAATTCTCTGTATTGATCAGTCTGTGAAACTAGACGCAGGCGATTTGTTCGCAGTCGAGCAAGCTCTCGTAATGACCCAATTAACTTTAGTGCCCATTCGCAGGACGCAGTGAATGTGTCGCTCTTGTAGCTCCTTCCTCTCTGGGTCAGCAACACGTCGAATGCTTCCTTGCAGATGGCAATTGCGTGAAGTTGCTCTCCTGGTGATTCAAACACAATCACAACGCGCGTCTTACGTTCTAAACCTCGCGTTTTTAGCCCACTCCAGGTTTCTTCATACGTTTTCAATCAGACTTTTCAAAAATCACCCCACGTACGACGTCTTTAGTTATTTTGTAAGTACGCCATGTATGACTAGCTTTTTATACTTCTGTTGGCATAAAAGCATCCTGTTTTTCGTAAAATTAATGTTTAACCAATATTTTATTTATAAATTATAATTAGGACAGTGATATTTCGCGAAAATATTTCGAGACAAGATACAATCCAAAGCACTGTAGGGTCGTCCGGCTTCTTTGATTGGCTAAACAAAAAAAAATGTTCTGGCCCCGTGTTAACCGTTTGCGCACGAATCACGAAGATTCAGTGTCGGAGTTACTTAGTCCTGAGTGGCTTGGTCAAAGACGGACACGGCACCAGCAGCAAACGGAGGTATAGCAACAGCTGAGGTGTGTATATAGTATTGAAGTCTACTGTTTGCTCCGATTTTTACGCGAAAAGTCACTGGCCCTACCCCGTGTATTACGTCTTCGGTTTTTTCTTAAATATGCAACGCTTCACAAGTATATTACACTTTTGTTAACATAAAATAATCTTATTTTAATTTAATTTATTTTATTTATACTTTTATACAAAAATTTATATTATAATTACCATAAATATAACAGAGAGAAAATAGGTGTGTTGGTAATGCCTAGAGACCTAAAATATTTGCGTTTTAATTTCGGGACAAGCTAGAATTCAAAACAGCGTACGTTCGTATGGCTAATGCTATTGGTTCACCCGTTAGTTTACACCTCCTGTAAAACTCTGAGCCAATAACAAATACACAGTAAAATGCAGACCGAACCACAGTCTTCCGCTAATACAACAAGCAACCAATGAACAGTGACATTTGCATTATTTTACATACGACAATGTAGTCTAGCCTACAGGTCGTTCAACTCGCGAATTTTTAAGGTCTCTATGCCTAGTAAGAAATAGTTCTCAATGTAAAATATTACTAAACTGAGTGCGCACGAATGCGGTACGTTGTGCGTTTGGTGTGATTTTGTATGTAGACATAGTTACACTTTATTTACATCAGACGGAAGAAAAGTCTGAACGAAGATTTTAAAATGGTCTTCAGAAAGTTGGAAGTAATCACGAATTGACTATAGCAACATGGCGAGACCTCATCCGTCAGACAATACAAGACAATGAGCTCGAAAGTATAGGGAATATTCCAGCCAGTCAGTAGTTGCGATGGGTTGGTGTTTTCTTGTTTATAAAAGTGCGTCTGTGTAATAAACGTTGAATTGAAATGGAGTGATTCGTTTATATATCCTTAAGCGGTGCGAGATGTCAAGTCCTCTTAAAAAATACTAATTTAAAAAACATTTTAAATTTTTTTTTCAATTTGTAGAGTTATGTTTGTTAAAAATGAGCTCAAAAGTTTCATAATGCCAATTAATTTAAGCAAGAATTTAGGACCTAATTAGATGCAAATCTTATTCGGGACTTTTAAAAATACGTATCTGGATGGGTGGGCTTGGACACTAACCCCCTCCCCCTTTACACCCTAGAAATGTCATCGTCCTGCCAATCAGGTAAAATGCACATTTTTACAGCCTTGGTCCAAGGAATCA
>NQII01009076.1:1179-28574 GCA_002778355.1 Clitarchus hookeri
AAAAAAAAAAAAAAAAAAACAAACACAGTATACAGTATTAAATGTGCAATGCAAATGGTTAAAGTGACGTTGCAGAAACGTCAATGAAACACGTGATATTGGGGTGCTTGTGACCAATATCCATTGCTTAAAAAGATCGTACAACTGACTGGAAAGGCAGAAGTCTGCGTGTTAAGAGGCGGATCAGTATGCCACGGCGTCGTGCTCGCAAAGAATATCACCACCCACATCCATTTGAACAAAATAGTATGGTCAGACTGCACGAAGCCGGGTGATCGGCTCGTCTTATAGCCATTCATCCTGGCCCTGCAGTCAACACTATGACACGCTGTGTACAGGCGTGGACATGTACAGGTCGTATGTCACGTAGAGTAGTTACTGGTCCTGCCAGACGCACTGCAGAGAATATCGTCGTATCCACCAACGAGCAGTAGCAGAACGTTGCTCCACATCCAGAGAGATCCTGCAGTCTGTGGTGCCTGCACTACATTTGACGGTCTCAACAAAAACCATTCGTCACCTACAGGATCGGCGTCCACTGCACCGTTTGCCTTCGGCGTCAGCACTCGGCATCGTGCTGCACGCCGTCAATTGTGCCAAGAACGTCAACATTGGACAGAGGAATGGTGACGCATTGTGTTCTCCTGTAAGTTCCATTTCAATATTAATGGAGATGGTGGTCGCAGTAGGGTTTGGCACCGCAGTGTGCAAAGCAACGATCTTCGTGAAAGCGACACGTCCCGGGCACCAGATGTTATGGTATGGGGTGCCATCAGTTATGACTCCCGGTCACGTCTCGTGGTTGTTGAAGGCCCAGAGACAGCACGGCAATATATCAATAAGGTTCTGAGGCCAAATTTTCTGTAATTTTTCGCAGTATACCTAACGCTATCATTCACCAAGATAAAGCTCATTCACTTACAGCTCGCATAACCCAACAGGCTCTACAAGTTGTGGACACCATTTCTTGGCCTGCCAGGTCTTCAGATTTCTTCCCTGTTGAACACGTTTGGAATATGATGGAGTGGCGTTTGCACCACTGTCAAAGATCTTCCTAAACACTTGCTGATTTACGCGTGCAGTTGCAGGAAGAATGGTGGTATGTGCCTCAGTTCACTACCCACCACTTGTATGACTGAATGCCTCGTCGCGTCGCTGCTATATAGCCGCGAGAGAAAAGCTCTACCCAATATTGAACGCGTGTTTTGCAGATGGTAAGCTACGTTTCCTCTATGCGTGAAAGACTAATGACTACTCATTTGTTATATCATCTATCAGTCTGTAATGGTTTGATAACTTTTCACTTACGGAAACAGGGTGTAGCGATTTACATGTCCAGCAGTGTATATGGTCGCCGGATTTATTTTGTTCAATTTGTTTATAACATAAGAGTAAAATAACTGANGTTCAATTTGTTTATAACATAAGAGTAAAATAACTGAGTGAACTACTAAGGACATCAGTCATCGTAAATTCTCCTTTACGTCGCAGAATACCAAAGACATGAGACAGAAACGCAGACACCAATGCAGTAGGAGCCTGCTGTGTTTGTTGTACCCTTCAGTTTTCGAGAGCATAACTATCTGATTTCGTTTTAAGATTTCTTACTTTATTTCTTCTGCTGATTTATTTAGGCACTTTTACATATTTGACCGAGACAGATAACCTTCACTTGATTTTTTTAGACTAAGTTTTCTGTGGCGTACAATAAACCTCTGCAATGCTGTATGTCTATAATAATAGTTCATTGGGTTACTTATTCATACTCACGAATCATTAAAAGAACACTGAGTACCGTGTTTGCTCCGTTGCTTGCTCTGCTGGGAAGTGAGAGATTAGGGCGGCACTTAAAACAGCTGAGGTCTTCGGTACGGATGGGGGTTAAATAAGTTGGAAATATAGCAGCGACGGAATGGAATTTGCGAAGGGGACGGGAGAACCCCTAGAAAACCCAACGGCCAACGGCAACATCCACCACGATTCTCAATGCGAAAATCTGGGATTGGCCTCCGCCGGTAGTCGAACCCGTTTTTCCTGTTAGGAGTCGAATGGTCTGGCCACCAGACTAATATACCACTGCCACTCCCTCTTTTTTTTCTCACTTACTAATAATAAGTCCTGCACCCAAAACTATTGAGCGAGCTGGCGCAGTGGTGAACCACTTGACTCGCATTCGGGAGGACCTGGGTTCGAGTCCCGGGCCAGTCATCCGAATGTTGGTGCTTCATGATTTCCCGAAATCACTTTTTACTACAAGGCTATGTATGGCCAATTCCTTCCCCATCGCTGCTTCTCTGAGAAAATTGCTCTGTCTGTGATGACCGCTGCCGAAGAGACGTTGAGCCCTACCTACCTACCTACCTACCTATCTACCTGCCTAACTACCTGCATCCACAACTAATACCTGCAGTGGTGGCTGGTAGTTTGTCTGGTTGAACGTGAAGCTGTTTAATTCGGCGCTCCTCGCGATGCATAGCATGCTCACACCAGCTCTTGTAACGAAGTGACACATTGATGTCGAGACCAGGAGTTGCATTCACAGACGAGAAGAATCCTAGCCCCCCCCTTTTTTTCTGCTTTTCCATCTTTCTTATTTGCTGTCGAAATTGCTATGGATTAAATGAAACACGAGGGAGTGTCTGGAAGGCCATTAAAGATGAATAAACGCATCACAGCGGCATTTATTTAGTTTCTGTAACTTAGAATAAGAAATTCTAAGTTATTCGTTATTACTCGAGATATTAGTTTCCTCACGGAATGAGGTATTAAGCGTTTTCAAGTGCTCCTTTGACGTCACTGTGTTCGATATAACATTCTAAACGATAAAGAAACATTTCGGGCTTTCGTTAGAGAGTTTTGTTATGAAAAAATGATGGGTGAGTGGTACAGGTTGTTATTTGTCACTGCGAAACATGAAATTCGTAAAGTATTATCTTCACACAGAAATATAAAAATTTATTCCAAAACAAAAATATTTTAATAGAACCCATAAAACTATTTTTTTTTACTTGCGAACCATATAAGTAGTAGTGCAGGCAGACTATTATGAGGTTATGTTATTATTCAATTAACTACAGTTATTTATAATGAAATACGAGAACATATACATTGATTTAAGGACACTTGTTTTAAAAATGTATTTTGGAAATAAACCGATAGATAACGCTACTCTGTAAATAATTTTCGGGAAATAAAACCAAATTACTGTCTCTTGAAAATAATTCAGTATAAAATCGTACCACATTAAAATTAATAAAATATACTAGAAACATAACAGCGGCTAGTTTGTTAACCATTGCGTATTTTGGCATCTTGGTATTAAAATATACGAACAAGCAGCGTGCACGTAAACAGTGAACGTAAACAGCAAAATGCCTTACATGTGACAACCAACATTTTTTCCGCTACATGTGAATCCATCTTACGCAAATTCATACAAAATGACACAACGTTTAATGCATACATAATACGCCACATACACGTCCAGCCGAGTTATAATTTACCGCTATGTACGACGTGGACAGCAAATTAGACACACTTGATGAACGAAACTTGCCTTTTTCCTAGAATACGTTATTTGTTTAACATTAACAATAAACCCTCCAAATGCAAGAAAAAAAAAAGGCCTTTTCTGGTCTGGGCTATTGATGTTTTGAAGCTGAAGTATTCATAATTGCATAAACAAACTTCCGTGTATCGGTTAAAGCTCATGGGGGAAGTGTTGCCATCTTGCGTTCGCTAACGAAAACTCAAACATTGCCGAAGTCTCGGAGGTCTGTACCGAAATATGACTTAAAATACGAAATTGCCTTGCACGAAGATTTTATTCGTTTCGAGAGCTTTAGAAACATAGCGAATACGAAAAATTAACGAATAACTTAGAATAAGCCTCGGGAGTGAGTCAGAGACAACGCAGAATTGTGGTAGAGCAATTTAAATCTCTGTAATGACGCGACTTGGCAACTGAGGCGTGTGCGTCACGTGAACTATGTGTCTGTTCGCGACGTGGAACAAGTGAACTTCAAGGCTCTGAAACCGTGTTATAAATGCTCTCAGGCGTACAGTGGAGACTGATATGAAATCATGGTCAATGTGAAGATGTGAAGTCCTGTGACTGATTCTTTTAGTGATCAATGCTTAGAATCGGTGGAAAACCACTGGTTGTTTCAATGAAGCAATTTCGCTGTATGAGTAAGGGACATGGCCAACTGCATGCGGTGAATTAAATATTATTTTCATTGAATTCAGTCAAATCATTGCGTATTTCCGACAGCAACTGTTAAAATAAAACTGTAAAAAATTTAACGTAACTAAAAAATAAAAATTAAAAAAATTTGCTTTACTCCGGATTTTAACGCACAGTATTTCGCCTCCAGACTCCATATTCACTTTACCAATTGAGCTAACAAGCTAACGCTGGGTTTGACAGAGAGAATATATGTATTGAAATGTTTATCGAAAACATGTAGTTTCAAATTGTGTATAATTTCTTTTCGTTTTCAGTTTAATTGGTAACATTAGGATTGTTAATACTAATAGTACGTAAGGATGCACTCACTTTACTACGTTTCATGAAGTTTAAACCTTCCAAACTGAGCGCCATGGGCGCTATGATAAAGACGTCGAAACCAAATGAATGGACTGAATGTTCATGTTACCTCGTAAAATGGTATTATTAAAGAAGAAACCCACATTTTAAGAAGTATGTTTTATTGGTTTCATTAGTTGATGTGTTTTTATTTAATTTGATAAACATGGTTTAACTAATCCATCAGCCAAAAGCAAATCACTGAAAAAAAGCGAATGGAATTGTTGATGAATCAGTGGTAAAATGTCGCTAAATCAATAAGTGAGGTAAAACTGGCATTTTAAGCTAATTCGACAGTTAAATTAACTGACGGAACTATTGAATAAGTCAGACGCTGCTAACCGATTTAAAGGGAAAAATTCCCACTGATTAATAATATTTAGAGTGCGAGATTAGAATATTTCCGCTGGAGTGATCGTTTTTTTTGTGTAAATAATATTTCGCTTTTGTTTTTTAAACTGTGAGACATACGAGAGTTATTAAAAAATTAAGATTTCATAGGCGTGCGCAAGGGGGGTGCAGGTGGTACAGCGTCCCCCTCCCCAACTGCATCATGTCCTAGGGAAGATAAACAAAGTATATTGCCAGTTTCATATTTTCAATAGACAGCCTGCGTGTTTGAAACGACCACTAAATTAAAAATAGCTTTAATAAATCATATACAATTATTTTGTAGTTTCTTTGTAGTTTTAATCTCGTAAAAGTGAATCTTCATTTTGCGGTTGGCACACCCTATTACCTAATGCTGCGCACGCTTATGGTAACAAGAGCTCTCATGAGCGTCATATTCCTCCTGTTGTTCGAATTTCCCGCCAGGCCACAGCTGAATACCACATATTTGTCACACAGCCGTTAGATTGCACATATGTTGCGTCGGGCCCTCGCAAAGTCAGTTGGAAGATGACTGCGCTTATGGAAACATGGTCAAACGTGGAAGTGGATAGTGGTATCAGGTTTTTTTTTTTTGCGTCTAAGTGCTTCTCAACAGCTAAAATTCAACGTCAACTTATTGAGGTGTACGGTGATAATGTTATCTCACGGAGACATGTGCAGGTTTGGTGCAGAGTTCACAACGATAGGACTTATGTACAAGATGAGTACCGATCTGTTCGGCGAAGCACGTCCACCACAAATGACAACGTGTGCCATGTTGCAGGTCTTATTCAGGACGTTCGTCGCTAGACTTAGTGATGTTGCTAGGGAACTCAACGTTCATGAGCAACTGGGCTGCTGAAAAAATGTGTTCACGGTGGTTTACAAGGCAACTTACAGAGGGTCACAAATCCACTAAATGCGATTACCTCTCATGCATTTGGTGCGGTTGTATGATGAAGGAATGTCGTTCTTGTATCGTATTGTTATAGGAAATGAAACTCAAGGGAATCGTATGACACCGGAGACGAAGCAAGCATATATGTCATGGAAAAACACGTCCCCGCGCTCCAAGATATTCAGAATAGCTCTATCCGCGACGGTCTTTTGGGATCACAAGGGTGTGTTTCTGGTTGATTTCCTCACCACGGGAACGAAAACGAATGCTGCCAGTTGTCACACACTGAGGTGGTTGCAGGAGGAAATTCGCAGAAAACTACCTGGACTTCTCGCAACAGGTGTAATGTTGCTGCACGACAACACCCGATCACACTCAGTCACGGACTCACTTGAATTGTTACCGCGCTTCTGGTGGGAGAAACTGAACCATCCTCCCTACAGCCCCGACCTGGCACCAAGTGATTAAAGTTTGTCCATGAGAGCTCTTTTTACCGTACTTTTTAGATCGCCCTCTTATTAAGAAACTACATTAGAGTATTTAAATTAATAATCTCTAATTACCCACTCTAATTAAAACATTACAACATCTCTTAGCGTCTGAGTAAACAACTATAAAGTGGGTAAATAATATGGCCTACATTTGTTGACGTGAAACTCAATGCACTCGCTTCTGAGTCAACACCTTCTTAACAAAAATTACAAATAATGTTAGATACCAAATTTACACGACAGAAATTAATGTTTTAACTAATACTTTCGATTTGCACGTTTTGTGTCAGGTACATAGAGCGGTTATTACTCCGTAAGGTATTTTCATGCTTCTGAAGGGATCATAAGGAAAACTGTGTTATAAATGTATTATACTGAATGTTATCGTTCTTAATAAAGAAAACCGTTACATTAAGTTACTTTATCTTTTGCTCTTTCAAGACTTGTGAAAAAGCACAGAATTTATTAAACTGCGTTGAGTATAAAAATATTGTAAGGAAGGGAAAAAAAAGTGTTTCCATATGAATTAAAATTTCTGGACTTTAGTTTAAAATTAAACGGTATAATGTATTGTCATTGTTCTTACATGACCGTAGTGACAAACTCAAAGAAAAATGACAAAAATAAAAAGGGTGCTAAGATCAGATTATGTCTCTCAGATAGCAATTTTGCCTTAAGTCGTACAGAATTTACTTCTACAGTTAGCTTGAACAACGTATTAAATTTCACATAAAATTTGTACACGACACGTACTGTGAAACAAGTTTATATAACGGAAACCTGTGATGGGGCAATCGGATGACCATAGCAAAGTAGTGTGGTTAAATTGTTCAAAATTTATTTGGAAATATATTGAAGTATGTTCCATTTTATATAAAAGTGAGTTATGTCTCTTGCACGAGCAGGATTAATATATTTTCTTTGCATTCTTCCATACACAATAAAGATACGCTTGAAAAAGTATTGAACTATAGTTTGAAATTCCCACACGAGTCGCGCTTGTACTGTAGCCGGCCGACGTCTGTGAGCACTGCAATAGGTGACGAGAAGTGCGCGCAGGTCTGGCCGTGCTATCGACTGTTCTACAAATATCAGTTACGGTGGACTCAGTTATATGTATGGCAATGGAGGACGAAGGACGTTCGCAGAGATACGTAAAAATTATCCTCAGTATTAAAATATTTCATTTGCCAATGATATTAATATACAACCACATATCATAAAAATTATACAAATTTATCAAGTAACAATCCTACCACATACAAAATTAAGGAAATCTGCCACATTTCCATCTATATACGATAAACTACATTTATTTGTAAATTTGTAAGTACTGTGTATTGTAAAGGTATTTGACTTTAAAGTTGTTAATTACTATGCGCCTACAGTGCAGACGAGAGCAGGGACAAGACTGCACCGCATCTATCTCTGATACTGATTGTTGCTCTCATGTAATTTCAACTAACTGTACATTTAGTTCCTCTAATTAATGATTTAGCACATCATAATTTACATTTTAAAATTTGTGCAAGGAGTACATCGAACAACTAACCTCTTGTGACCATACAGGAATTATGTTTCTACTGTAAATTGTATGTTTCCTGTATTGTAAATAACTTTTTTTGTTACATTTTGTTTTAACTGTTAACAAATTATGTTAAATTTCAAGCAAATTTTATTGTGCGTGTCCTATACCATTGTATATATAGTAAATTGGACCAAAATTAATTAATAATCATAAAATTGATACACGTGTCGCCGACACTGACGTGAATTCCGGTTTGCAAGAGTGCAGGGACGGCTGGCTGCTATCGATCCGGAGTATTTAATAATGCAGAGTCCGGCCACACTCCGCAGTGAAGACGCCGGGCCCTCTCACCCTCGCAGAGTCGCTCTCATTATGCGCTGTTATCTGGCGACCGAGGGGAGGGGGGGATGGAGCTGGCAGTTAGGGTCGCAACAAAGGACGACGTCCTTACAACGCCGCTTGCTACAAACGGCGAGCCGGCTTCGTGTCAACGCCATCCAAATAGTAGCCCCCGAGAACGTTCTCTGTGTCAGCTTGATTAAAGGGAATACGTAACGGAGACTTCCTCGCAAAACAGTCTCCACTTCATTTTAGACATTTTTCTGCGAGTTAAGGAAGTGTTGCGATGTACTACGTCGAAGTCTTGGGCACACGAGATTTTGCGCATTCGTTTCGGGACAAGCATTCAAAAGAATGCGTATTTGACTTTATTTTTTAGTTGGGCTACAGCTTGTAAGCCACACCTTGAACGAATTTGACCAGTAACGAACTTGAAAGAAAAATGGACGTAATGTCTGAGTTTAAACTGGAGCGTGAACCAAAGAACAATTAACTGAGGCTCCAGTACACAAATGAACGTGAGGCCTAACTTGTCGCCAAACGAATTTTCCGGCTCTCTAGAAATACTTAACTAATTTGCATATAAGTAATCCTAATTGTAATTCAGGAAAAAAATGCGTAGTTTACTGCCATATAGAACAGTAGTAATATAATATTATTAACTTTTAAAGAGATTTTACAAAGGAATATCTTGAAAACTGGAAGTTTACTTAATGAAGTTCGTGTACGTGTGGGTCGGATATGAGTAAGGTACTGTATGTAGTAGATAAATGTTTTGGATTTAATTTTGTCACTTTTCCTCTTCTTGCTCAAATAACCATACGTTTAAATAAGTCGATATGCGTGTTTAACCCTGTGTATCTTCGAAATGTAATTTATGCTTATTAAAATAGTTACAGAGATTAGTAAGAATGTTTCCTAATTATATTTATCTGCTCTGGTATAAAATGATAATTTCCCAGTCTGTTCTTAAATTTGTCGTTGGCATCGCATTGAAATTTGCTTTTAGATGCCAAAAATACATAACAAAGTTAAAATAACTGGCGCACGGATGGAGACTAAATTTTTGCCACTAGTGCTTACTTAGTGGCGAAAAATTTCGTTGCCAAACTTTTAACATTGATATGCCCAACCTGTAGTAGAAGTAACCTTACTACTGTTGCAGTGCAGTGAACTGTGTAGTGTAATGTAGTGTAGTGATACAACACAGTGACGAGCGGAACTGAACAAGAAAATTGAAATGGCGAAGGTGCACCATATCTTGTATGATTTGTTGCATTCACAGTACAAGAAGAAAGATGGAACGTGAGATGAAATTGTTAAATCGCTAGTAGTATCCTCACATTCTCTGAATGATACCTCTTCTAGGCGCGCTCGGACTATTTATGTACTGTGGGCTACGACGTAGTTTGCTGCCTAGATCTCTGCCGCCACCGTCGCCACTTTGTTTGACTGCCGCGCGTGTAAGGAATAAGTTCCGGGCATCTACGGGCTGCCTCATACCTCAAAACAATTATTTTATTGTAACGGACAAAATATTTCTACGGTGTGTGTTATTGGAGGTTACTTTTTGAGCTGAGAATATACGAAAAACTTCACCTACGTATTGCAATGATGGTGCGATATCTTCTAGCAGAGTTCTTGTAACGTACAGTTCACCAAATATGTAATTTATTTTTCTGCCGCTCCTATCCATTCCTTTCCCTCCCCATGACGAGAAAAAAACTTATAATATAATATATATATACGTGGGCTATCATGTTTACATGCAAGAATATACACATTTGTGTCTATATTGGATGGTTATGTAATATGTAATAATCTTTATCAGAGCAAGTTTAATCATTGCTTGAAAAATTCTTTATTTGAATAATTGAAACTGCCTACAAGAAAGGTTGCGTGATGACATCATGTCATTTGCCATAAAAATTAGAATTTTCCGCTGGTATCCCGTAGTTTCTAGCAGAAAAAAAACCTTGTTAAACTGGTGCGTGATACAAGCTTGTAATTTCTAACTGATTCTTTGGGGTGGGTGAAGAGATTTGGGTAGTTCTTAACAGCAAGGTCTTGAGAATCAATGAAGGTCAAGCGAGGTGAGCATGGAGCAGCGCTATAATGCAAGGGCGGGGGAAACGGGATATCCCTGAGAAAACCCGCCGATCAGCAGCATCGTATGGCACGATTACCACAAGCAAAAATCCGGGGGCAACCCCGCAGGGAATCGAGCCCAGTTCGAAAAGGTGGGAGGCTAGTAGTCTAACCACTACATCATAGCGGCCCCGAATATTTGGGTTTATAACAGTGGTTTTAATGTACTTTATTCTACGTGTTGATGCATGAACAATAGAGGTAATATTATCGGTAATTTAGTTGAAACTATAGCACTACTTAACCATGTGCATTTATACAGGCAATGCTTTGAAGTGAATATGCATCAATCATGACGAAGGTAGGGCATTTTTCTATGGAAATAGTTTTTAAAGATTTTGATCTTCACTGTCTTTTTTTGTACGTGCTCTGTGATTCATTCGCGAATGCTCATTTTGTGTTGAACTTATCTAAAATAAAATAAAAACACTCTGTTCATAATGAAAAGTGTTTCACTTAAAATCGTAAGTTATTTTGTATAAGTAAAGTTCATCAGTGTGTTAAATGTTAATTTAGCTTTTCTTTGTACAATTAATTTTAACTAACCAGGTCCTTGTAAATAACCAAAAATTCAAAATAGACTGAAAAAAAAAACTGATCCAGCTAAAATACAAAGCCAGTTCACAATAATTTTATCAGAACACCTGTGATTCATCTAAACATCCTACGTTATGCCCGTTTAGGTTATGACACTTATGTAAAAACTGAGGGCCACTTAACTGAAGGAGTGTGCTGTTGCATAATTAATGTACCCATTTGTGCCGTTAAGCTGTTCACGGAAAAACATTTTCAGATAAGTAATTTTCTGAGGGTGTTAAAATGTAACAAGTTCCTTTGGTAATGCCTAAAAGGCGATTTTCAGTTCATGCCACATTATAAATAAATTTTCTGCGTGGAGCGTTGCTAAAATAAGGGTTTTAAGGTTTTTCAAGATATTTTTTCTCTCATTTTCTTAGCTCTTCATGGTACAATAAGTTTTTAGATATTCCTAGGATGTTCACTGCATTCAAAATAACTCTTTAGGATAATGATCACTCAATAATTTCCCTGGGACCCCAAAATATCATTTTTGATTTTTTTGTATTTTCTGTCCCTGAAATTCAGAGTTGCTGTTACGCTATATGCAAAAATTAACTCTACCATGTGTATGATGGCACCGTAAAGTCGTTTGAAAGTGTTTTGTCGCAGGAATGTTTATCATTATCAAATTTTTGCTGTCGTATGTATAAAATCAATACAGTTCAGTTGCCACTTATTTTTAAACATTTAACATTTAAGAATACATTTTAATATATACAATTTTTTAAAATTTAACATTACGCTTATGTGCCACATTTATGAGAAGAAAGATTATATTATTAATTGTTTAGTTAATCCTGATTCAGCGACAGATTAATGTTTGTTCACTTACATAAGAGCTATACTTTTCTTTCCTATCCACTTTTCAACATTACTTCCTTGAAGTAGCGGGTTTCTTAATACTTTGATGGGTACTAGGGAGACTTTTCTCCTCACGGTCTTGCCCTGTAATTCACTACCTCATTGTACCTTAGAAGACATTAGGAAAAATAAAATACAGTGGTATTTTGTAACCCTGCCATCATACTTTCACATATTGTGCCAGTCTTTTTGGGCCTTATATGGTATATAAAATGACTTGGAGAGTTTACTGAAGTTCTAACAGCGTGTTGTTACCAACACTACAATCTAATTATAGGATAAAGAAAGTTGTCTTTGAATGACCACAGTAACAATAAGCAACAGTTTTCGATTTCAGAAAATGTGTTATGTACGCTATAACAATACAAAACTTGCACACTGAACATATACCAGAAGTTCAGGTATCTAGCCACGTCAAACAATTATTTATTATTCAAAATTTTAAAGAAAAAAGTTTAAATCACGAAGGGGCCGCGGTTGAGCAGTGATTAGAGCGCTCGCCTCCCACCAAGGCGAACCGGGCTCGATTCCCGGCGGGGTCGCTCCCGGATTTTCGCAAGTGGGAATCGTGCCGGAAGATGTCGCTGGTCGGTGGGTTTTCTCGGGGACCTCCTCCCGCTTCCCCAACCCTTGCATCTCAACGCTACCCCATATCCATCTCGCTTCACCTTCATTGGCTCTCCAGACAACCGGCGTGTACAGTTAGGTAATGGAGGGTGCAAACCGCAAATTGATGATTCACTTTGACGAGATTAATAATACAAGTAAGACTTTACAGGATGGGGCTGAATTCGACTGACAAACTTCGTAGGGTGATTCTTATGTAATATCAAGTGGGAAATTAAGGGAGATATAAGCTATTGAAAATCGAGTTTTTCAATTGTATTCTTGGAAAAGAACTTAAGTTAAATCACAACTCTCCAAATTTTGTTTTATATTATCGGGGTATTCAAACTAAGAGTATACTCTCATTAATATATCCCATCGTAATGAAATTGCATGCAATTATTTTACCGTCAGGATTTATGAGAGTTCGTTGCAGGTTTATTGAGCACTATGATCTAATTTAGAAAAATGGACCCACCGTTTTCGAGTTAAATGCACGCAAGCCTTTCGGCGGTAGCAATACAGTTCCAGGCACCTAGGCAATACCAGCACCTCCTGCAGAGAATCAAACACCGACTGTCGCCAGAAACCAACAGAAAGCTTCAGTACTGTAAGCTTATTAATGTATGGCACATGTTGTTTACAGTAAGCGTTAGAAATGTTCTGCACCATAGTGTGTGAAGTGGACACAGCAGCATACCATAGACGCATGTACGTAGTATTCCCTACGTGCTAGGCACTGTATCGCTGCAGCTGAAGATTTCTGTCCGTTCTACACGTAAACGACGTGTTCTGTGCAGTTGCAACAAGA
Source organism: Clitarchus hookeri (assembly GCA_002778355.1). Taxonomy (NCBI): domain Eukaryota; kingdom Metazoa; phylum Arthropoda; class Insecta; order Phasmatodea; family Phasmatidae; genus Clitarchus; species Clitarchus hookeri. Next base: position 14,401 of record NQII01009076.1, read on the forward strand.
AATCCATTTTTGTTAATTAGGCCATACTGTTCAATAAACCAGCATCAAGCGTTCATAACTCTTGACGGTAAACAAGTTGTATGCAATAAGAGGGCTGCCACCCTGTTATTTTCATTACGGTGAGAGGTTGAATTGAGTTTGCTCTTCGGCTGAAGATCCCGATAACATAAAACTATGTTAGGAGAATCTTAATTTACTTCCACTCCGTTTCCGATATTTCGCACAAAACACAAACATACAGTTTAAAAATTCTATATCCATGGGCTTATAAATCCCTTTGTATTAAGTTTATGTAGAAATTGTCATATATTTTCCCCGAACTTTATTTTGCATAAGGNGGGCTTATAAATCCCTTTGTATTAAGTTTATGTAGAAATTGTCATATATTTTCCCCGAACTTTATTTTGCATAAGGAATCACCTCACGAAGTCTGTCAGTCAAATTCAGTGCCATCTTGTATTTTGATATATTCATAACAAGTAGTCTGCACTACATTAAATCTATTTTTAATTTAGTGGTTGTTTCAGACAAACATACTGTCTAGCGAAAATACGAAATTGGCAGTCAGTATTATCTATTTCCCTAATGATGAAATTCAATGGGAGCGCAACTGCTACCCCTACAACCCTCCCCCAATCCACCTCTTTTATTTCCTGCGCATGTATATGCTGAAGACCGCGATGTTAGGAGTCACCCAAAACCTCTTCGCTCACTCTTTAAATCACGAAATGATTTCACATCGCATCTCTTAACGTGTTTTGTTCATTACAGTTCATTACAATTAATGTACGCTAATTACGTCGGGCTTGCAGTGCTGGTAACTGCCGGAAGGTGATTAATACCGTAGATAATGAGTAGAGCTACCTCGATCCTCGGGATTACGAACGTCCTGGACTTTCCTCTCATTGTTACTGGAGACCCAACACCCTCCCCACCCCCTTCTTGCTACAACCTCTAGCTTTTCGCGCGGCGCACTCCGCACGACCGTTAACAAACTGTATTCGTGCCGGAGTGGATGTGGCGAGGGGAGAGGAGGAGGTGGAGAAGACGACACAAAAAGAAGGCCTCGTTAGTAGAACCCGTTTAATATTTCAGCCGGTTCCTCATCCCGCCGCGGGGAAATGACGTAATTAAAGTTAATGCGCGCTGCCTCAGCTTTCATTACGAAGCTGTTAAGCCGTGTAATCGCCGGGACAAGAAGCCGAAGCAGACAAAAACCCAGGCATGTCCTCATAAATACGCGCAGCCACTATGGGATGATTTCGTGTGCTGTACCAAACACACCGGAAAAAAAAATAACAAGGTGGGAAGTGAAATATAATTCTAGTAACCCATTTCTAAACGTAAAAGTAACCTACATTCTTTTTCTCTCCTCCACTTAAAGACTACCAAATTATGTTTTTTCGTAGTTGAGTAAGTTCATTGTTCTAGGCGACGTCTTCTCGATGGCGTGGGTTTTCCGGAACTAGAATTGTTTTTTCTTGTAGCCAGCGTAAGACACTTGATTCTGTTCCGCCACATCTCCGCGTTTGGAAGGCTCATCAGACAAACCACACACGAAACCAGGCAAACCACACACGAAATCAGAATTGATAAAATCTTATAAAGAATATCATTTTATGCTTTGGAAAATGTCTGATAAATTATAAAAGGTTTTAATACCTTATTTTAATTATGAACATGTTCAAAATAATTATAGTCTATTCGCGTTTTCTTCACACTTTTTGGATCAAACCTTTGAAAAATCACCCCATGTATAACGTGCTTGGTTATTTCCTAAATATGTTATGTACCGTAAAACTCGACAACTTTGTGCCACTTTTTGATATTTGCAAGCATAATCACCCTTTTTTATTAAGATAANTAAAACTCGACAACTTTGTGCCACTTTTTGATATTTGCAAGCATAATCACCCTTTTTTATTAAGATAACGGGTTGAGAATTTTATCCAGCATAACTACACATCTCAAAAATGTAATCCGGTGGCCGAAACAAATCCAGGTAGCAAGGGAAGCNGAATTTTATCCAGCATAACTACACATCTCAAAAATGTAATCCGGTGGCCGAAACAAATCCAGGTAGCAAGGGAAGCGGAATTTTTTTTGTGTAGCCGATTGTTGTATACACAAGTAAGTCAACTATGGGCCACGTCTTCTTGTCCCATTAAAATGCGTGTTAAACGTGCCCTGGCCCAATGTTGTCACGTTACAATTATTCACGTGTCAAAACTGTATACATTATTGTTTTTGACATTTTCCCTCAATTTTAATATGCGTTTTTCATGTGTTGTCAAATAAGTAAAAATATCAATTGAAAATCGATATGTTTTTTAAACGCTAGATAGCTCTCTCGTTCTGAAAGCAGCTGTGGTCCATTTTTGGGTCGCTGGCCCAAAGTTGTCGGATCTTACGGTATCACACGTGTTTTGTACTTCTATTAACATAAACGTACCTTACTTTTTATTAAATTAAACTATTACTTATATTTTATCTATACATTACAATATTTCATTTCAAATTAATATGAATAAAATCAGTGAGAAAATAGGTGTTGGTAATGCCCATCAATAAATTGTTCTTTTGAAAATATAATTACACTGAGTGCGCACGAATGCGGGGTATTGTCCATATGGTGTAGTTTCCTAGACTCGGTTAAGCTTTGTTTGCATGAGGTGGAGGAATATCCTGGATGTGGAACTTAAGCNGAATTTTATCCAGCATAACTACACATCTCAAAAATGTAATCCGGTGGCCGAAACAAATCCAGGTAGCAAGGGAAGGGGAATTTTTTTTGTGTTGCCCATTGTTGTATACACAAGTAAGTCAACTATGGGCCACGTCTTCATGTCCCATTAAAATGCGTGTTAAACGTGCCCTGGCCCAATGTTGTCACGTTACAATTATTCACGTGTCAAAACTGTATACATTATTGTTTTTGACATTTACCCTCAATTTTAATATGCGTTTTTCATGTGTTGTCAAATAAGTAAAAATATCAATTGAAAATCGATATGTTTTTTAAACGCTAGATAGCTCTCTCGTTCTGAAAGCAGCTGTGGTCCATTTTTGGGTCGCTGGCCCAAAGTTGTCGGATCTTACGGTATCACACGTGTTTTGTACTTCTATTAACATAAACGTACCTTACTTTTTATTAAATTAAACTATTACTTATATTTTATCTATACATTACAATATTTCATTTCAAATTAATATGAATAAAATAAGTGAGAAAATAGGTGTTGGTAATGCCCATCAATAAATTGTTCTTTTGAAAATATAATTACACTGAGTGCGCACGAATGCGGGGTATTGTCCCTATGGTGTAGTTTCCTAGACTCGGTTAAGCTTTGTTTGCATGAGGTGGAGGAATATCCTGGATGTGGAACTTAAGCAGGGCTTCATAAAAGTCTGAAGTAACCATGAATGGACTATATCATTAAATTAATGTCGTATTATAATTCTCTCAGAATAACGTTGACATTAGTAGCCGCAGTGGCACAAATAAAATTTATTGGAGTCCTTATTTAGTAAACAAAAGAAAAGTTAATCACAGGTCATTAGCATCAGTTTGTTGGAGAACGCTAGATTCCACACTGCATGACCTCCAAATGGGCCTGTTTGGAAATGCTGTGACAGTGATAATGCTGGATAAATGCGCAGACAAGGTTGCTCTTGCTATGACTATAGATGTAATTCCCTAGGCGTGGACGGAGCTTATTATCGACGTAAGACCTTTGGTTCCAGAATGTCACGAAGTAAGGATCGCAAAGCCATTTCTTTTGTACAACATTGCCGTTGGCCGAGATCCTCAGGGCCGAGGTTTTATTAGTCGGGAACTTGACATAGTAAATCCGCTGTAAGGAGGCTTTTGAGTGCTTAACATCCCGGAAATGGGATATCAGAGATTTAACAAGGCCATCTTCTATGGCGTTCGGAAAAAAAAAAGTTAATGGTAAAAACATGGGAAAAAATCAATTCTTATGTTCTGTTAGTAAATATGTACACTCTTAGAAATTTCTGTACATTTACAGAATTTTTTTTACGGAGATGTAGAGTAATTTTACGGAAAGACACTCCGCAATGACGAATAACGGAAATGAACTTCATAAATATAAAACAAGGAAGCTCTTCGTATTCTTATGGCTTCTACTTTGAGACACGAACAATGCCGATGATACCTGAAGCGTATAATATCCCATCTTCATTATATTACTTCGTGTAGAATAGTTGTAGGTCAGTGGCAAACCACTCATGGAGAGTCAATTCTTTGATTATTTTTCAAATTCCGCTACAGGAAAAAACCTTCTTTATACAATATCCATGAAGTGGTACGAACTGATATCTACTACTATATATCCAACGGATATCCTGAAGAGATTTATTTTAGGAGTTAGAAGAATTGAAGATATTGTGGGAATAATTTGGATATCCAGTGGCTATCCTGTGCTATGTTGGTGGTTCCAGTTATTGAGTGTTAATTTTTCGATTCGTGTTACAATCCCACTACAGGACAAAATATTTAAACTTTGTTTAATTTCTCTTATATACACAGGGAAATACATTACAGAAAAAAACTCTTTTTCTTATCCCTGTTTGTAAAACTGAAATAAAATAAAAACTCGCAAGCACTCTAAAATGAATGAGGTGTGTACATAGATCATTTTGAATGTCTTCTTTATTTACAATACTTCATTTTGTGAAATTATGGTAGGTCAGTGGATAAGGTGTTGGAATGTCAAAGTTTTTTTTTCCGAGTTCAAATACCGCTACCGGACAAATTTTTTAAACTTTTTAGAGTCATTTTATACACAGTAAAACATCCACATAACGAAAGTAAAACATTTTTTACCCCTTTTTATAAAGAGAAGATAAAAAAAACAAGCTTGCAAGTTTATGGACACGTTTCGTGAATTCACTGAGATTTATGCGAAATTTACGGAGAGAACATTTATCAAAATGCCGAAGAGTCCGTAATTTCAGGAAGATGTCTGGATAATTTGTAACCGGTATATTCCGTAATTTTACGGGCACTTTTTTATAACAGCGTACGTTATTATTCGGCTCAAAACAATGTTGTTTGTACTGTTGCTGTGTTGACGTTATTATGTTACAAACACGGTTTATAATTGCATGAAATAATCGTAACCGGCGTAACTAGTCTAAAAAGAATGTTCATTTTCTCTCGTGATGTTACTTAGGCCTATAATATCGTACGCATAGGAATTTAAACAAAAGAGTTAGCAAATAATTTAAAAATAAAATTTTTACTAAAAAAAGGTAACACGTGGTTGTTTGAAAATAAAATGAAGAACCGTGATAAAATAAAAATATTGTGGCGATGGCATAAACAACATAAAAATAATTACTTTAATTTTATAACATACGAGAAGCACTAAACCAGGGTCCAGTTCTCAAAGGGAAGCTGGCGACCAAGGCGTCACAATGACAGTGTTTCGATGCAAAACTGGTGTAAAGGGCTATGGCTAGACTGTAGAAAGTACACACGTTCATTAATTTTTTGGTTGTCTTTGGTATTGTAGGGCAGTCTGCAAAGCAAAGGTCACTGACTCCTTAATAGCGTTGATGTCTTATGTGTTGACAGTTACTAGTATTTAGTAAAACCTTATTAGCAGAATACAACGAGCACAGGAATTTTTTTGTTGTATCAAACCTTTGAAAGAACACTCCATATGCGACGTGTTTGGTTGTTTCCTAAATATGTCATATATCACAAACGTTTTATACTTGTGTTAACGCAAAATTACTTTATTTTCTGTTAAATTGAACTTTTACTTCATTTGTAAATTATAATATTGAACGTATAACTAATATGAATAAAGGCAGAGAGAAAAAAAGTATGTTGGCAATGCCTAGTAAGAAATAGTTCTTATGCAAAATATTATTAGACTGAGCGCGCACGAGTGCAATGCGTTAACTTTCTGGTGTAGTTCCCCCAAGCTTTGTTCGCATGATGGGGAGGAGTATTCTGGAAGTAGAACTTAAGCATAACTTCAGAGAAGTTGGAGGTAATCGTGAGTGGAATATAGTCAGTTCGAGGTACTCGCCTTGCGGATTCGTGAACTGCGTTGCCTATTTGAAATACTGTACCCATTTTTAAATATTTTATAATTTTGTATATATTTTATACTAGATGTGCCCGTGGCTCCACTCGCGTAGACTACAAAATTATTGTTAAGGTTTTTTTTAAAATAAAATTGAATTTTGCTTAGTGTTAATCTTCTATACTCTTAACATATTATAAAACTCAACGTCTCAGTGAATTAAATGGTAAAAACACTTATTAGTATTTTTCTGTTACAGATAGATATATGCTTCCACGGAGTTTGTATAGGTATCTTTATTATACACAATTCTTTACTAAGTGATATTGTTCCATCTTTAACGGTTTAGACAGCGCATTGCAAGAGAGCGCGCTGGCGGAAAACTTTTTTCCCACTTGATCCACTATTATCGTTTGTAAATTTTCTGAGACATTTTCTCGCTATAAAAAGTAGCCAATACCACCTTTGAGTCCTCCACTATTTATGTGCAAGAAATTAAGACGATCTGTTGCTCGGTTGCAACATTGCATTGCTATTCCGTTTTTGCACTTTTTTATTTTTCAATAAGTCCGTTTGTATACTTTTTTATTTTCCAATAAGAATTTACCCGATGAAATGAGATACTTTTCCCGGATAAAAAGTATCCTATGTCACTTCCCGGCCCTCCAACTATCTCTGTGAAAAAAATCACGTCGATCCGTTACTCCGTTGCGACGTGAAAGGACAGACAAACAAACAAAAAACTCACTTTGCATTTATAATACTAGTTAGGATACTCTTATATACAAATTATAACCAACCGTATTCACAAAAAGTGCATACACAAGAGGACCTGGAAGTACTTCTCTGGAGGCAATATTTGTGTTTCAAGTCAACCATCATATTTATAGGACGCATCTTCTGACTGCTGCAAAAGTAAACGTACTTAATGAATGTAAGATAGGTAAACTTTTACAGGCGTCTGTTATATTGCAGACTTCCCACCAGTTGAGTAGCAAAGTCAATGGTTTGTCCTATGGCTGAACACTGAACGGAGGTAAACTGTACACCGCCTCGCCGGTTAAATTTCTTGCACCTATAGGTGACATGGCGTTTGGTGGGCTTGCAGCTGTCTCCATTTGGGTATTAAAAATAAAATACATTTATCTACTAGTTTTATTGGTACTCTTTCTCTGAATTTTGTACCTCGTGTAAATTAAATAATTGAACAATTCCGAACACTTCTAGGAACAACATGGACTGAAAAGGTGGCTGTGCTCGCAAATTGCCATATTACACAGTATCGGATTCCTCACAAGCGTATGCGAGATCTGCTGCTATAGCAGCTGTTATACCAGATACTATGGCGGCCAACACGCCATCTGTCGCATGGTACGGCTGGATTTCACACCTGGTTTGATAATAGGACCTGTCTGCATGTTTCATACCAACTTTCGTACTTGGCCAATCCACAATGTAGTTTCAAAGCATAAAATGCTCCCCACGACCATCATTTGAAACGAATCAGCGATGAAGCGAAGAAGTATGCCTCTATCTTTATTATACAGCAATGAGGTTTAAATTAATTCAAATTATCTTAAAAAAGGACAACATAAAATAATGTTGACGACGACAGCATTTAGATGTTTTCTGTCTGACGGCCCATCACATTTTTTAAATTTTAGACTGATGGAATATGTATTTCCGGTGCTGTTGTATGTCTATGCTAAATGTTGCTTAATTATTTAAGTTACTGGGCAGGTACCGTTGAGGTCTGTGCCGGCACACTTGGAGGTGTATTCATGACTTCCTACTATAACAAACATTTAAATAATGAAAAATAAACTATTTTTCGTATTTGAATAAATTGCAGCATATTAATTTAAAGCTATGCGTATTGTCCTTTTATGATAGCGCAGTGATAGGGTATTGGTTTATGCGCCAATGCCTGACTTATGGCCGTGAAATCAAAACTTTTGAATAAGGATATTAATTGCAAGTTAAGAAATTATGACATTATGCAAACTAATATAAAGCACGCCAATAATAAAAATAAAAATACTCCGGTGATTTTACATGATCATTTTCATGGGTTGTCAATACATTAATAGCCATTAAGCTGTTCTAATTTCGAAAGGTAATGAGCTAATATTAAGATGCGGTATTTTAGTAATACGCAAGTTACTGGCTATCAGTTATACAATTGGGGTCCATATTTATCGTCAACCATATGCTCATCTGCGCAAGCACTGAATGTACTACTTCGTGCTAGTACGCACGTAATCTATTGCCGTGTAATAGGAATCTTCCACGCCCGCTCTCATAGCAGCTGGCATAAGACATTAGTGGTCAATTTAGCACTTTTAAAACCCTGCTTAAGATCTACTTCTATGCAAATTGTGTATTATTCAACCATATGCAAAATTAACATTGCCATAGGCTTAATCACTTCATCCATGCGTCACTCAAGTGAAAATGTAAATTATTAGAAAAATAACTACTTAACAGTTTTACCTAACGCTTTTAATTCAACATCAAGACATGGAAACTAACTCCCCTAGCGCAGTTACCAACTTTTCTGGGTGCATGCCAGTCAGTTGATTTAGAAAGTACTCAACTGTAAACAGCAGCTGTACACCTACACTGGTTCGCGCACCAGGCTTTACAAAAGCTAGTGCAACAGCAAGTAGGGCACCAGGTTTCGTGTAATATCGTGTAATATCGCATTAAAGGGTCAACCTCTTTAGGCGGTAAGGCTGGGTAGGCGCAACCTCTGACATGTCTCACTCTATGATCGCAGAATCGGAGCACAATGTAGTCTTATACGACACGTCATATTTAGCGTTTCTGTGCCTAACCAAACGGATAAAAATTCGAACATTAACCACTATCCCATGCTATCATATTACGTAGCCAAGTCTAGAAATACAGCAGAAACGCGATTCACTTACCTACAAAAAAATTGTCAGACGGGTGCAAGAAAAGTTATGCTTAAAAGCGTTCAAACGCGGATGGGATGTCGACAATGACTGTTCTTACTTTAAATGCTTAAAAATTTATCTCAACTTATAAGCGTAACGTGGACTGTAATCACATAACAATCATATTTCGTTGTGTGTCTATGTACACTTTGATGTACATCTTAAGGGCTATGATCACCAAAAAATTCATCATTTTATGTTTGTAAGAATTACTGTTCAACTTATAGACATTACTTAAATTTACGATTTCCTCGTATTGGAAAATTTTAGACGGCATATTTTTTGCACAGTGGAATGTCAAAATCACAATTTTAGTGTTTTCAAGATTTACAAATATTAACAACTAACTCACTTAACTAAACGAGATAATTGACATTAAAATAAGTAACCACAAATTATTTCAACGAATTTTTAAAATCATACAATAAAATATTTCCGGAAATTTTAAAAACTAATCAAAATAAGGTAATGTTTACTTACTTTTCTTTTGTAACAGTCTATAATTTTTTTGTAAAATATATTTTGCTAATCATACCTTAAAATGAATTAATCGACCCTTCAGTCACCCATGTAAAATTTTTATAAGTGATTTTGCTTATTTATTTGTACTACCCAAAAATACTAAACTGTGATTTTGAAATGCTACTATGCAAAAACTGTGCGCTCTAAAATTTTTCATCTGAGGAAAGAGTGCTTATAAATAAGTTGAACGGTATGTCGTAAAAATATAAAATAATGAATTTTTTGGTGGCAGCATCCTTAAGTTCCCAGAAACTATAGTTCGATTCATTTAACGGGTCTCGTACAGGGTTGCCAGATGTACAGATTTACCCAGAACAAATCCTATTNATACACAATTCTTTACTAAGTGATATTGTTCCATCTTTAACGGTTAGGCACAGAAACGCTAAAGATGACGTGTCGTATAAGACAGCGCATTGCAAGAGAGCGCGCTGGCGGCAAACTTTTTTCCGACTTGATTCACTATTATCGTTTGTAAATTTTCTGAGACATTTTCTCGCTATAAAAAATAGCCAATACCACCTTTCAGTCCTCCACTATTTATGTGCAAGAAATTAAGACGATCTGTTGCTCGGTTGCGACATTGCATTGCTATTCCGTTTTTGCACTTTTTTATTTTCTAATAAGTCCGTTTGTATAATTTTTCATTTTCCAATAAGAATTTACCCGATGAAATGAGATACTTTTTCCGGATAAAAAGTATCCTATGTCACTTCCCGGCCCCCCAACTATCTCTGTGCAAAATATCACGCCGATCTGTTGCGACGTCGTCCCATACTAAAAACAATTTCCTTAGGGAATGATACATTTTTCGGGATAAAAAGTAGTCGTATGTCCTTCTTTCACGTCGCAACGGAGTAACGGATCAACGTGATTTTTTTTCACAGAGATAGTTGGAATCTGTACACATGAGGTTCGGAGCACAATATAGTCTTATACGACACGTCATCTTTAGCGTTTCTGTGCCTAACCAAACGGGGAAAAATTCGAACATAACCACTATCCCATGCTATCATATTACGTGGCCAAGTCTAGAAATCCAGCAGAAACGCGATTCACTTACCTACAAAAAAATTGTCAGACGGGTGCAAGAAAAGTTATGATTTAAAGCGTTTAAACGCGGATGGGATGTCGACAATGACCGTTTCTTACTTAAAATGCTTAAAAATTTATCTCAACGTATAAGCGTAACGTGGACTGTAATCACATAATCATATTTCGTTGTGTCTATGCACACTTTGGTGACATCTTAAGGGTTATGATCACCAAAAAATTCATCATTTTATGTTTGTAAGAAGTACTGTTCAACTTATAGACATTACTTAAATTTACGATTTCCTCGTATTGGAAAATTTTAGACGGCATATTTTTTGCACAGTGGAATGTCAAAATCACAATTTTAGTGTTTTCAAGATGTACAAATAGTAATAACTAACTCACTTAACTAAACAAGATAATTTACATTAAAATCAGTAACCACAAATTATTTCAACGAATTTTTAAAATCATACAATGAAATGTTTCCTGAAATTTTGAAAATTAATCAAAATAACGAAATGTTTACTTACTTTTCTTTTGTAACAGTCTATAATTTTTTGTAAAATAGATTTTGCTAATCATACCTTAAAATGAATCAATCGACCCTTCAGTCACCCATGTAAATTTTTTATAAGTGATTTTGTTCATTTATTTGTACTACCCAAAAATACTAAACTGTGATTTTGAAATGCCATTATGCAAAAATTGTGCGCTCTAAAATTTTTCATCTGAGGAAAGAGTACTTATAATTAATGTGCATAAGTTGAACGGTATGTCGTACAAATATAAAATAATTAATTTTTTGGTGGCAGCAGCCTTAAGTTCCCAAAAACTATAGTTCGATTCATTTAACGGGTCTCGTACAGGGTTGCCAGATGTACAGATTTACCCAGAACAAATCCTATTTTGTTCATTTTGTTCTACGTACTTTAATTGTCTGCAACAGTGCGCTCAATGTTCCGATTTTTAAGATCAACTGCATAACCTAGCAAAAACTAATGCGATAGCAAATTATTGATTGTAGCATCCTTGAATAAATGTGTATTCTTTTCCAACACACTCCTGGTATTAAAATAATTCCATTTTCACAGTCTCTAAAGACAGAACAGAAAACCTATATTCATGACCAAAAATCTAACATTATCTACAAGTATTTGCAAAATTAAATATATGTAAAATTTAGCTCTGTTTAGTACATGTTTTAACATGAAAGTTTGATTTATTAAATGTGCCCATGTTGAACATGTACACATACACATGTGTGTATACAGGATGTATATTAACAACATCGACAAACTACGGCAGGTTGTTCCTTACGAAAATGTAAGACTAAATCTTATGTACTACTTTTCACTTAAGTGATTATTAAGGAAGCTATGATTCCCCAAAAGTCGAGTTTTAAAATACTTTTAGTTAAAAAAAATATCATAAAGTACCTGTGATTAAGATTTATGCCGTTGAATAGTGGTTTGCATAACGGAGATTTTATACCTGTGAAAACGTGTTTGTTAGTATCATCTCCCATCATTAAGTAACTGGGGGTTGCCACCCTATATTTTAACGAAAATTTGTAACAATAAGCTGTAAACTGTTTGTTAAGACACATTACGAACCATCACGTGTAAATTAACTGAAAAGGNAGAGTTTTGAAATACTTTTAGTTAAAAAAAAATATCATAAAGTACCTGTGATTAAGATTTATGCCGGTGAATAGTGGTTTGCATAACGGAGATTTTATACCTCTGAAAACGTGTTTCTTAGTATCATCTCCCATCATTAAGTAACTGGGGGTTGCCACCCTATATTTTAATGAAAATTTGTAACAATAAGCTGTAAACTGTTTGTTAAGACACATTACGAACCATCACGTGTAAATTAACTGAAAAGGTTTTCTTGTCGGAACATTCTCAGGTAAACCGTTTTCGAGAAATATATTCGGTAATTTCAAACAGAAGGTGAGTAGTGGCCTGACAGGTAGGCAACCCACTGTTTTCCGTGAGTTGCTACCGAATTTGGCATATGAATGCACGTACGATACAGTAGTGACGGCATGATAACAGTCGCCGTAAATATGGCGTGCAATCTGTTGTGTGTTAGGCTTTGGGCTGAATTAATTGATTAGTGCACTTACTTTTGTAAATGTAGAAGTTTGTAATGTTTGACTGCATTCGTATACTACAGCATTACCTTCATTGTATTAATTTTGCAGTCACAATATATTACCCCTTTTTACTAGTGTGCCCCCGTTTCGGTGCACAATACATCAACGTGCCGTCATCATTTGTTAATACAACTCGTCCGAATTCACACATAGTACACAATACGACTCTTTGCACGTTTAAAGTAAGTGAGCGAGCGCTATTGTTTTCCACTCGCGTATCGGTACCGCATCAAGTGTGTCTGTGTGTTGCCTGTCAGGCCACTAACCTTCTGTTTTAAGGTTCCACGTGGATTTCTCGAAAACGCTTCAACTCAGAGTGTTCCCACAAGGCAACCTTTCCTATTGATTTAAACGCGCCGATTCATAATTTTTCGTAAAAAAATCTTTTAAAGTTTACAAATTTGCATGCAAAAATAGGGTGGCAATACCCATTTACTTAATTAAGGAAGACAATACTATCCACCACGTTTTTAGAGGTGTAAGATCTCCGTAATGCATATCACTGTTCGCTGACTTGTTATTTAAACGCAAGTACTTTCTCATATTTGTTTAACTAAAATCATTTAAAAACTTGAATTTGGGAGCGCTAGCTCCCTTATTAATAACTTATGAGAAATTATGAGAAAAGTGGTACAGGCTGTTTATGGTCACTTCCAACTTCTCTTAAGCCCTGCTAAAGATCTACTTCCAGGATATTCCTTCACCTCATGCAAACAAAGCTTAAACAAGTACATAACATTACACTAACGAGACAGCACACAGGATTCGTGCGCACCCAGTCATATTATTTTGCATATGAACTATTCCTTACCGGGCTTTACAAACGCACCTGTTTCCTCCCGGTTTTGTTTATATTAATTTTAAATAAAATATTATAATCTATGAATAGAATATAAGTAAAAGTTAATTTTAACTAAAAATACGGTACTTTTGTGTTAATACAAGTCGTAATACGTGTCATATTTAGGAAAAAACAAAATAAGTCATATATAGGTTAATTATTCAAAGGTCTGATTCAAAAAGCGTAAAGAAACCGCGAATAGACTATAGATAAGTTTTCGTCTTATATTTTCGTAAGGAACAAAATGCTGGAGTTTGTCGTTGTTGTTCACGTACATCATACACACACACTCGTATATATACACATATATAATATATATATTGTATATACACCAATTTCAATTTCATTATATAAGTTAATGTTTCAGAAATAAGTAAACTGATTGCATTATTAACACATGATTTTGTTCATTTTGTAACACGGCCCAGCATTATTACTTTTATGACAAATACGTACTTGTAACTTACAATAACTATACTTCATTCCGCTTTGCAAATATATGACATGATCAAAGAGAAGAATTTAACTTCGTACAGAGAAGAAAGAAAGTTTGTACAAAGTTCCATTCAAGACATACGCACAGCCAAGTG
>NQII01009076.1:30199-51869 GCA_002778355.1 Clitarchus hookeri
ACATCTTGTAGTTAAGCCAGTAGGGGTTTTATCACGTCCAGAAACAATTTATTCTTAATTAATCAGCGTGCGAAACATTATTAGCGAACTCTCTTGTTAAAATAAGCTACTGCCATATTCCCCAGGCGCAAAATATAGATTAACACCTATGACGCTATTCTCACACACAAACATATACACACTGTGTATATATATTTATACACACGTATATATTAAATGAAGTGTTCATTTATACACGTGGATAATTTATATTTCTCTGTAGTTTCTCGGAGACTTTTCCATTCGTTTTATTTCGGTAACATGTCGACCTGATGTAGGTCTCTACTAAGCATTCTTCAACAGCAAAAACNCTTTTCCATTCGTTTTATTTCGGTAACATGTCGACCTGATGTAGGTCTCTACTAAGCATTCTTCAACAGCAAAAACCTTTCGCTGGTTTTTAAATCGGAAGGTTTTTAAAACAATAATATGCATGCACTCTTATTGTTTATCAGACTATTGTTGATCGGAAAACATTACATTAGTTCTGAAAGTTCTAAATACTCTGTCGGTATTTTAATTAAATTCGAAATAATATGGCCGTTTTCAGTAAATCTCCTATGCTCAGCTCATAGTATAGAAATTTCAATTACCACGCTTTATCACCAGTTGGGATCAAATATTTTATTATTGGATATTATTACCATTTCCAGTTTTAAAGTACATATCGTACTTAAAATGAGAATTTTTTTGTTTTAATATTTTCGAGATAAATTGTAGAACATAAGTTTAATTAATATGTCGAAACACGTTTGTGGGGAAAATTTTTCTGTGTTGAGATCTATTATTTAACCGCCAAAATATAAATAGCTGCTGCAGATCTTGACATTTTCATTANTTTCTGTGTTGAGATCTATTATTTAACCGCCAAAATATAAATAGCTGCTGCAGATCTTGACATTTTCATTAATTTATGAATAATTATGCCACAGTTAAACTTTTTTTTGCCAGATTAGTGATTTAGGGTAACGTAAAAATAAAATAGGATTTAGACTCGAAAAAAATGTTCTTTAACAAATTAAATAAGTAGGAAATAAATATTGTGGATGACACCGTCTTTCGACAAGCTTACAATTAAGTGGCTTGTGGACAAACANAAATAAGTAGGAAATAAATATTGTGGATGACACCGTCTTTCGACAAGCTTACAATTAAGTGGCTTGTGGACAAACACGAACGTTTATTGCTTCACCGCAGATATATACTGAACTTGCAATTACCTTTTTACCACACTGAGAAATACACGTTTTCTTGTCGATCGCTTCAGTCTTTATTCATTTGTACTGTTATCCACGATACCAAATTAGCAGACTCCAAGATGTAGGTAATAGTCATAAGTAGCGCAAGAACTTGTTTGGTTAGACTCGTCTGTAACTGAAGTATATTAGATAGACTTCTTAAAAAAGATCAGGATTTCTACTTTTGAGTCTTATAAGGAGACTATTGCAATAGAATAGTGAACAAGGTGTAAGATGGCATCACTATTTAATGCATTGGGAATGTTTTACAAATAGTTATAAGTATTTATTTTATAACAAATGTGAGTAAATAAGATGATTTGATTATTTATTGAAAAAAGACGATTGCGGAAACTCTTAATCTGAATTTTGGCACCACAGACCATTTCTTGTCCATGAATATCATGTGACTAAATTTGGCTTGTCATATATAAATGGTTTTATGGAATGTAGTGCAGGAAAATGCAACACGGTTCTTATCATGGCATAAAACGTGAAATTTAAACATAAGTGTTAAGTTTCTTGACAGCCATTCATATAATGGCGAATAAGATTGNCATGGCATAAAACGTGAAATTTAAACATAAGTGTTAAGTTTCTTGACAGCCATTCATATAATGGCGAATAAGATTGGTTTATAATTTTAAAAAACCCCAACCTAATAACAATTTTTAAATTTCCTGAGGAAATTTTTTTTAGTTTTGTATTTATAAATCAAGGGTTTGCAGAAACTTTGATAACTACGTGTGAAATTATTACAAAGTAAGGAATAGTTTAGTATTGACTTGTACTCTACGCTTGTCGCAAAATAAAGCGCATTGCTGACGTCACCGTTGAGACAGTAGTAATGCGAATCTCTTAATACAGCAGCGCAGAATTGGCGCGCATGTAAAACTCGCTAACTAGAAATGTCAAGCAAAATGCGTGTTAAATCATCCGCAGACACTCTTTCTCTTATTTGGCTAATTTACGTACTAATTCCTTTACAACAAGGTAAAGGAACAGGAAAAAGTCAACCTATTTGATTAATTTCCAAATGCTAAAATTTTGTTCTTTAAAAATCATTTATGGTTTACGTCAAAAATTTTGATGGAAAATAAGGAATGAAAACCATTATTATTTCAATACAGACATTCGATGCCATGAACAGATTTTATAATGGTAGAAGATCTCCTTCCAATTAGACATTAGGCGAACATTTTCCCCGTCTCAAGTATTCTTTGTAGTGCCTTCAGTAAATTAGTGTTTGAGATACAGCTTCAAAGGAATATACTTACCATTCGTGAAATCAGTTAGTAATATATTTTCATTTCATTTTTTTTTTTTTGTGGTGAAAAACATGCAGTCGTGGCTGTTGGTGTTATTCAATTACATACTGTGAAATATAAAATTCTCAAATTTGGAAACTTTAAAATAATCTCAAAATCTTGTATCAGAATGTTGAAGAAGAGAACTGCCCACACATATTTCGCTGATTATAAATCATGGTACGCAATCTTAATTTCTCGCAAATATAGCGATCTTAAATGATAAATTATAATCTCGGCATTGCCTGGGAAAGTAGTAGGCTGGTAAGCAGTTAGACCACACTTCCTACGTTCACGAGTCTATTCACTAGAAATACATAATAATCATTAACTCCGTGTATAAACATAGTAAATTCGTCACGTAAAATGGCGTAGTAAACATAATACGGTCTACGACGTAACGTGATTATTAAGGGAAAACCGTTACATAAAAAATTGGAGTGGAGTAGAGAGATTTGGGCGGCTCTTATCATCGAGGTCTTGAGAGCCGATGAGGTTGAAGTGAGGTGAGTATGGAGCTGCGTCGGAATGCAAGGGCGGGGTAAACGGGAGATCCTCGAGAAAAGCCGCAGACCAGCGGCATCGCCCGGCACGATTCCCACATGCGAAAATCCGGGAGCGATCCCGCCAAGAATCGAACCAGGTTCGCCTAGGTGGGAGACGAAGTATAACCATTACATCACCGCGGTCCCTTAAAAATTGGGAATTGAAAGTAGTTATTTGCCAAATTTCAGAAACTACGTGAAATGACGTATCGAAATCGTGAATAATATTGGTCTGATTTGATGTCTGCCATCTGTGAACATTTAGCAGATGATAACATCGCCCGTACTTGTTATTAATCAATGTTATTAATCAACATAAGTATGTTACACGTGGGTGTTTATCGACTGTTATTACCCGTCAAATGTTCACATATGTTAGATATCAAATCACAAATTTGCTGTTTCATCTCGCTTAGTTTCTGACATTTTGCAAATAACTATATTTAACTCCCAACTTNGATATCAAATCACAAATTTGCTGTTTCATCTCGCGTAGTTTCTGACATTTTGCAAATAACTATATTTAACTCCCAACTTTCAAATACGCCTTTTTCCCTTAATAATAAGATTACGTCACAGGTCGTGTTATCTTTTTTTACCTCATTTTCCATAACAGATCATCTCAAAAGTTTGTACTGGAGTTCAAGAAAACCTCGTATGCGGTGGNTTTTTTTACCTCATTTTCCATAACAGATCATCTCAAAAGTTTGTACTGGAGTTCAAGAAAACCTCGTATGCGGTGGACGCAATACAGGAGAAATTGTATTTCAGAGCTCAAGCTCGCGGCACCATCTCTGAAGCCAGAAGCATAAACATTCACCTCCCATTCTGCTGCACCTCGTGAGGGCTGACAGTTTGGCTCCCTCTGGAGGTATCATGTTCAACGCCACAAACACAACAGTGGCTATCGATCTGCCTTTCTCCCCTTCTCTGGCTTGTGTTATATTTCCTCCCCATTATAAACGTGTTCCATAACCCGGTATTCACTGCTTCTTAATAAGCAGAGAAATAAATTTTCTGAAAATTTTAAGTGACGACAATGACGAACAAAGTAAAAACGTTTTGCCTTAGAACAACTTTTCTTATAAATTGTTACGTGTGGAGAGAAATATGGAATTGAGTTTTTAAATACAACGCCAATTACACCTGGAAAATGGTTCTTTGATTTGCAAATCAAAATAACTTTCGTACAACTGTATGTCATTTTCATTAGCTGCTCCATTCACAAAAATATTTGATACTTGACATGTAGCATTACAATAGGTCTATAATACTGCATTTTCTTTTCGAGCTCAGTTTTTCTGGACCTCAGCCAAGCCATAACAAAGTTAAAATAAACACAAACGTAGAGTTGATTAAAGTATAATCAGTTGCTAAAAGAATTCCGCAGATCTCTGATTTGTCTGTCCTGATTTAAGGCAACTACCGTACATCATAATATAACACACTCAAAATAAACACTGGAAACAACTTTTATTAGTGCCCCAAGAGGGAGTTATTTGAAAGTGTGTCATTCGCAACATTTTCTTCTATTCCAAAACGACGAAAAAATATCCAGGAAATCAGTACCACATTATTACTAATGTGTCAGACGAAAGTGCTACGCGAAACAACAAGAATTAAGAGTTCCCGCCATGTTACCAGAGAGCTCACGTGGGGTAGAGCCAGTTAGAATGTTTAAATACTTTGCCATGCTAAACTGCCAGTGTGTTCGGCGTTGGAGTACAATTCGATTAATGTGAAATGCTGTTAGGCACGTGCGTCTTCTTTAATCTGTTCTCTTCTTTGTTACCTTCCACAGCATACGGTTCACTTTTACCTTTATTTTTGTTCTCCTGTAATTTTTGGCCAAGCACCAAAGTAGTAGAAAATATATGAGTCGGGCACAAGGGGATAGGGGATAGGAGCCAGGCGCCGGCCGACATCATGATCTGTCATTCCGGTCGGTCAGCAGCCATCTTGTATCTGGCTGATATTTACCCATGGCCCTGTGTCTGTGACCTCGAATAGCCTTGAAATAAATAAAATCCAAAAAAATTGCAGAAAAATTATAAAATTATAATTTTTTTTATAAAAAATTTAAAAAATTCAAAAATTATTTTAAAATAATATTTAAAGATGTACATGTAGAAGGTCAGGGGTTCGATGGCATGTGGATCGACTAAGCTCCCAACATAACCGACCCTCGCCAGGTCAACTAGTGTCCATCTCGTCAGCTATGTTATATATGGGTGACCTTGACCTTTGACCATAACCTCGGTGACATTAAAGCAAAAAATTCTAAAAAAATCCCTAAAAAATATAAAAACTTAAAACATATATAAAAAATTAATTTTTATTTTATTTTATAGAAAATTATTTNAAAATCCCTAAAAAATATAAAAACTTAAAACATATATAAAAAATTAATTTTTATTTTATTTTATAGAAAATTATTTAAAATTATTATTAATAACATACATTTCCAGAGCCCCCCTCCCCCACAACCAACTCTCGTAAATTTTTATTGGTTATTTAATCGGTCAATTAATTGTATTCGCTCGACCCGTTCCATGCCATACCATATATACTATCCATTTATTTTTAGTATCACCACTATAGCCCACTGGTAACATGTTTCAACCACCCGAGATATTACTATCGACAAGAGTGCTATCGACTTGTACAGAACGGTGGCGAGGTCATGTAAATAGTAATATTTTTTTATATTTATTCTTAAATGCAAGTATTTATATTTAAAATATATTTTGTATATGAAGTGTTTTTTTATAAAATGCATAAAACACAACAATTTTAACACACCATTTATTTAGTAAAGTATNAAAATCCCTAAAAAATATAAAAACTTAAAACATATATAAAAAATTAATTTTTATTTTATTTTATAGAAAATTATTAAAAATTATTATTAATAACATACATTTCCAGAGCCCCCCTCCCCCACGACCAACTCTCGTAAATTTTTTTGGTTATTTAATCGGTCAATTAATTGTATTCGCTCGACCCGTTCCATGTCATACCATATATACTATCCATTTATTTTTAGTATCACCACTATAGCCCACTGGTAACATGTTTCAACCACCCGAGATATTACTATCGACAAGAGTGCTATCGACTTGCACAGAACGGTGGCGAGGTCATGTAAATAGTAATATTTTTTTACATTTATTCTTAAATGCAAGTATTTATATTTAAAATATATTTTTGTATATGAAGTGTTTTTTTATAAAATGCATAAAACACAACAATTTTAACACACCATTTATTTAGTAAAGTATNTTTTGTATATGAAGTGTTTTTTTATAAAATGCATAAAACACAACAATTTTAACACACCATTTATTTAGTAAAGTATGACATTAGTAAACACATGTACAACGGTATTTTAATTGCAATCTTCGGTGTTCGCCGCTCGATATCCGCATCGGCAACCCAGGAATTATAGTGGCCTGGGAAACCCCACCACTTGACATACGACTGTCCATTACGTCGTTTCAGCACCTTCTCCACCAAATACACATCTAGAAACTTTGTAGGCAGGATCACCTCGGCATAGAAAACTTCATGGATGGGAACATTATTCAGACCCTCCAGAAAGTAGGTCTTCGGAGTATAGTTGCGTATCCGTCGAACACGAAAGAGTTCGGGGCTCCAATTCACTGTAAATTCTTTCTAGAAGATGCCTTTCTGTTTGGAGATGCGCACCAGGTTTCCAAACTTGGCTTTAGGCTTGAGTGGGTCCCTCCTTTTCACGTCAATGCACAATGTTCGAAGCAGGGATTCGTTTTTCACGTCTTCGGGCTTCATGCGTGTGGTAGAGTGAAAGGTAGAATTGTACTCGCCGACGAGTTTTGGGAGTATATCCAATCCACCTGTAGTTGCCATTCACAGCGAAATGCCTCCACATATTGCCCTTCACAGTCCTGTTCAATCTCTCGACAACAGAAGCTTTGAGATTACTGTATGTAGAAAAATGGTTTATGTTATGTTTCTTCATCAGGGCATTAAACTTTGCATTGTAAAACTCTTTACCCTGGTCGGTTTGTAGATTAGTCGGGATGCGTCCTTCATGCAGCACATCAGCCATGGCCTCGGTGACATCACGGACATTCTTCGACGTGACAGGCCTGGCCCAGACGAATTTGCTATTCGCATCGATTATGGTCAACATGTACTTGTAGCTCTTGTTTACCCGAGCATACAGTATCATCTCGACGAGGGCTTGAAATAGGTCGTTCATCCTCCTACTCCCTGTACTCCTATTCGCTACACCTCNTACAGTATCATCTCGACGAGGGCTTGAAATAGGTCGTTCATCCTCCTACTCCCTGTACTCCTATTCGCTACACCTCTTATTTCCTTTAAATCCTATTCCCTATAACCCATATTTCCAATGCTTTATATTCCATACACTTAATATTCCCTACACCTCATATTATCTACACCTATTTCCTATACCTCTATTCATTACACCTCCTAATTCCTATATCTTATCACATGNTACAGTATCATCTCGACGAGGGCTTGAAATAGGTCGTTCATCCTCCTACTCCCTGTACTCCTATTCGCTACACCTATTATTTCCTTTAAATCCTATTCCCTATAACCCATATTTCCAATGCTTCATATTCCATACACTTAATATTCCGTACACCTCATATTATCTACACCTATTTCCTATACCTCTATTCATTACACCTCCTAATTCCTATATCTTATCGCATGNTACACCTCATATTATCTACACCTATTTCCTATACCTCTATTCATTACACCTCCTAATTCCTATATCTTATCGCATGTGGGAATCGTGCCGGACGATGGCGCTGGTAGGTGGGTTTTCTTGGGGATCTCCTGTTTCTCCCACCCTTGCATTCCGGTGCTGCTCCATACTCACCTCGTTTCACCCTTATCGGCTCTCAAGACCTCGTTGTTAAGAGTCGCTCAATCCTCTCTACTTCACCCAACCTATCCTTATACACTGGAGAGCCAAAAAAAAAAAGGCATAGGCGTGCGTATGCGAATATCAGAGGTATGGAACCAATCAGAGTAACGTGATGCTGTCGGCAGCGCCTATATAAGACAACAAGCGTCTGGCGAAGTTTGATTTAACCCTCCTACTGCCCCAATTATAGATCGGTTACTGCTGCTACAATGGCAGGTTATCAAGATTTTAAGTGAGTTTGAACATGTTGTTATAGTCGGCGCACGAGAGATGGGACATAGCATCTCCGAGGTAGCGATAACATTTGGATTTTCACATACGACCATTTCACGAGTGTACCGTGAATATCGGGAATCCGGTAAAACATCAAATCTTCGACATCGCTGCGGCCGGAAAAGATCGTGAACGAACGGGACAAACAACGACTGACAAGAATCATTAAAAGTGACAGACGTGCAACCCTTCCTCAAATTGGCGCAGATTTCAATTCTATGGCATCAACAAGTGCCAGAGTGCGAACTATTCAACGGACCATCATTGATATGGGCTTTCGGAGCCGAAGGCCTACTCGTAAATCGTTGTTGACTGCACGACACAAAAGCTTCACGCCTCGCCTGGGCCCGCCAAAACCGCCATTGGACTGTTGATGACTGGAAAAACGTTGCTTGTTTTGACGAGTTTCGTTTCCAATTGTATCGGGCAGATGGACGTGTACGGTTATGGAGACATCCTCATGAATCCATGGACCCTACATGTCAACAGGGGACTATTCAAGCTGGTGGAGGCTCTGTCATGGTATGGGGCGTGTGCAGTTGGCGTGAAATGGGACCCCTGATAGGTCCAGATGTGACTCTGACAGGTGACAGATACGTAAGCATCCTGTCCGATCACCTGCACCCATTCATGTCCATTGTGCATTCCAACGGACGTGGACAATTCCAGCAAGACAATGCAACACCCCACACGTCAAGACTTGCTACCGAGTGGCTCCAGGAACACTCTTCTGACTTTAGACACTTCCATTGACCACCTTAATCACCAGATATGAACATTATTGAGCATATCTGGAATGCCTTGCAACATGCTGTTCAGAACAGATCTCCACCGCCTCGCACTCCTATGGATTTGTGGACTGCCATGCAGGATTCATGGTGTAAATTTCCTCCTGCATACCTTCAGACATTAGTCGAGTCCATGCCACGTCGTCTTGCGGTACTTCTGCGTGCTCGCGGGGGCCCTACACGATATTAGGCAAGTGTACTAGTTTTTCTGGCTCTTCAGTTTATTATCTTTACTGACTGAAATCGGGGGGATTTCGGCGGCCATACAATTGGACCTTTGCAAATTATCCATTGTGCAAAGCACCAGCTCAAATATCTGCCCTTTTTATTTCTTCAGCATATGCAACCTGCTTAGTTTATTTTAAAGTTTATTATGCCTGTCTTCTACGTCTAATGAAGTTGTTCCTAGCTGGTTTACATGCTGCGCAGTTTTCGCCCTAATTTTCAACGCAACGTGGCGAAGCAAGCGCACGGTTTTTGTTACACTCCTTTGTGCAGTCGAGTATGTATTTAGTAACGGAACAACATCACATGAGTTTTGTTGCAACTGTATTTATGCAGGGAATGGAACACTGCCTTACAAAGAGAAGAAATTATGACTAAAGTTTAAGTTGCTTGGCTCGCGGATGGATGGAACCAAGTACAAAGGAAGCTACTACAAAGCTACTTTGTGGCGGGTCAGTATTAACCGTAGAGGGAATAAGGGGTAGAGCGCTCATGATAGTTGCTCATNTGGAATAAGGGGTAGAGCGCTCATGATAGTTGCTCATTAACACCGTGAGTAGGGTTTGAGATTATAACACTTTCTATATAGGTAAGTTTCTTTGAGCCGTTTGTACACTTCCTCTAAAGAATGTATAAGAATTTAGAATATATTCACATTGAAGGATTGTTCTATTGAAGATTCAAAAGTAAACAAACACTTCGATCCCTCCTGACCATGTGACTTTGGCAGCTCTGTTGGTTACTAGTGAAGCAATGTTGAGTAGCTCCAAAAATGCAGATAAATCTCTTATGATGATGTTATTTTTATGGTGTAATTTGTATTCAGCTGTGAGTGGGCAACAATACACGCATAGCTTTGAGCGTATATACCTGGAGAGGCCTTCCCATAGACTAAATATGAGGTGGAGAGATTCTTTGTCTTCTGCGCATGTGACCCACATTGACCTACTTCAAACCAACACAACTGTCAAAGTCACATGGCCAACAGTGATAAACGTGTTGGTTTATTTGTTAACTTTCAAGAGACTAGCACTTTTATATCAATAAAACAACTTTTATACCAGTTTGAATTTAACCAAACTGAATTACAAATTGGTTAGNTCGCGGATGGATGGAACCAAGTACAAAGGAAGCTACTACAAAGCTACTTTGTGGCGGGTCAGTATTAACCGTAGAGGGAATAAGGGGTAGAGCGCTCATGATAGTTGCGCATTAACACCGTGAGTAGGGTTTGAGATTATAACACTTTCTATATAGGCAAGTTTCTTTGAGCCGTTTGTACACTTCCTCTAAAGAATGTATAAGAATTTAGAATATATTCACATTAAAGGATTGTTCTATTGAAGATTCAAAAGTAAACAAACACTTCGATCACTGCTGACCATGTGACTTTGGCAGCTCTGTTGGTTACTAGTGAAGCAATGTTGAGTAGCTCCAAAAATGCAGATAAATCTCTTATGATGATGTTATTTTTATGGTGTAATTTGTATTCAGCTGTGAGTGGGCAACAATACACTCNAAAATGCAGATAAATCTCTTATGATGATGTTATTTTTATGGTGTAATTTGTATTCAGCTGTGAGTGGGCAACAATACACTCATAGCTTTGAGCGTATATACCTGGAGAGGCCTTCCCATAGACTAAATATGAGGTGGAGAGATTCTTTGTCTTCTGCGCATGTGACCCACATTGACCTACTTCAAACCAACACAACTGTCAAAGTCACATGGTCAACAGTGATAAACGTGTTGGTTTATTTGTTAACTTTCAAGGGACTAGCACTTTTATATCAATAAAACAACTTTTATACCAGTTTGAATTTAACCAAACTGAATTACAAATTGGTTAGAGGAAGCATACAAACATCTCAAAGCTGTTGTTTACTAAACAGTGTTATATCCTGAAACCCTGTCCACGTCGTTTATTATAGTCGTGCAGGCAGAAAATTAGTTCAGTGCGGGACACGGAGATCGGTTCTGCACAGCCAACTAGATCTCTCTACCCCATATTTCAGTTCTCAAGACCTCGCTGTTAAGAGCCACCCAAATATCTTCTATCACTCACTCATTCTACCCCATATTCACTCTACCGGCCTTCCGATACTAATGAGCAGTATTGCGAAAGCAAAAATTTCGATCAGCTGAGGTGGGTAAGTCCGGCGGTTCGGTGGAGTTTAGTCATTTGGCGGACAGTCTTGTCTGAATTTGTTTCGAACAATTCCTGGTTCTTTTCATGATAGTGGCAGTGTTGTATTGCAGTATCGTGGCGTTTTTCTACTGGTTCTAATTAATTCTTAGTGCCAGGAAACTTATGAATTTGTTTACATCGGTTATTTAAGCCGCGATAGTCTTACCGTATATAACTCGCTTTGGGTGGAATAATTGTAAATAAAATAAAACTATTTAATATTTAAAGTAAAATATTTCAATAATTTTTTCAAGGACTCTATACAAGTGCTACATAGTTTGGCTTAACTATCTACAGTTAATAATAGCCATGCAATAACCTGTCTTTTTGATATTTTGTATGTACAAAGACACAGGGGCAGTGCACTGTGGTGTTTATGTGTGTGTTGAGTGTTGCCTAACAATCCACGGACAACAGGTTTTGCAACAGCTTTAGATGTTTAAGTTTCACATTGTGCCATCTTGATTTTTTTGTATTAAAATAATGTTTCAGTTTGATTTTAAAGGCATACACGGCACTTCATAATAACAATTTTGATGTGTAATATGTGTTTTTATATATTTATTTATATATAAACTTATTATTGTAACACACCAGTAGCCGAACTTTGTTGTTGGTTGTGTTCTCAATCTGTAAATACACTAGTGTAAATGCATTGGATAACACCCAGTAAATATCGTAAAATCCAAGCGGCTTTTACAATACAAACGGTTTGTGTGCAGGGGGCACTCAGATCGTAAGTGTAAGAGCCCCACAAAGATGTTTCCGTCCAGACGTGCACCCATAGCTTACCCGAGTTTCGAGCCCGAAACATCGTGGTCCGAAGGCGAAGTATTAGCACTCACCGTTACAGATGCCACCGGCTTCTGTTAACGAACGCGCTCGTTAAGTTTGGCTTATCAAGCATTTCAGAAATATTATTTATAGTAACTCTGTGGCTGGATCTTGGTATACGAATTTCGTTGTGAGAAAGTTCAACGGAAATTACAGAAAAAAATTGTCGAAATACATGACTCATTAGTTGCGACGTTAAAGTAGGAAGGTATAGATCATTCTATACGTTGTGAAAAAGTACGTATTTTTATCGATGCTGCATTTCGCTTTTTTTATTTAAGAAAACTGATTTTTTATAGGAAAACTCTCTCCATAAAAAAAAACCTTTGAGGTTTATTTTTGTGGCTGAACGTAATAAATCTTGATGTTTAGTAATTTTATTATTGATTCCGAAGATTAACTTACCCAGTTATTCTTATTCAAATTGATACTTGGGGGTCGTTTGGTATCTTAAAGTTGGTGCAGGGATTTTAAGTACCAAGGGACCACATTTATATGTTTAAAAACCAATCAAATTTAAACGTGGACGTAGAATGGGGATGCATGCGGTTTGTGGGTCAGCAGATCTGATAACCATCTAAACATGATTGAAGCACTTTGTCAAGGTGTGCCGTGGTGGATTAGTGAGAGGACTTCACCTCTGCCTGTTTCCACAGATTTACTTCACAAGGGCTACCGCAGGAGGAAAGGCAAGATTCATTGCTTACGGAGACATCCTCTGCCTCCTTTCTACTCACTTCCTTCGCCACACCCAACGAGGTGACACGAGATACAGCCTACACCGTCCTTATTTGAAGTAAGTGCTTTGGCTCATACCAACATTAAAATAACTATTTCGGCTGACATTAATGGAGAGATATATCCATGTTACCACATTTGATAATCACAGTTGTAATGCCTGTATATATGTGAATACTAAAATGTAGAATAAAGATTTATTGCCTGAGGAACTGTTTCCGATTTCGTAATTAAGACACTGTCATTATGAGGCTGGGTTGTTGGCAGCGGCGTTCTCGCAAATAATTTCAAAGGGAAGGAGGAAGCATACAAATCTTATTAAATGTATTTCTTACTTGGTACAAATTCAGTTTGTTTTATTTTATAATTCTTAAAGAAATTTCATAACTAATTCAATTCACCATAGCGGTTACCAAAAATGTATCGCTTTCTGATTCAATCATGGGACAATGCAAAAACGGTGGTAGTTTAACGACAAACTGAGTAATTTCAGTCTTATTCACTGCAGGTAGTAACTGCGTAACTTTTGCGAACGGGACTTATTTAATTCCGTATTGATCATTGTGATAACTGCAATGAGTAGTTGCTTTACTGTGGTAACCTTCGTTATATCTTTATCAAGTATACCGTATAATAGTATGTAATGGGAATATCATCAAACTCGAAATATTACATATTTAATGCCATATTTTTTAAAAGAAATGAAAAATTAAACCAACCAAACTTGCTATACTGTAATTATCTTTTGCAAGCATCAAATGTGTCAATACATTTCTTTTTTTTGTACGCCATGTTTTGAGGTAACACCACATAAAAATAATATTTTTGTTAAAAGGATAAGCAATAAAATTAATATTTTAATTTTTCATAAATAAAAACTTTGATTTTTCTTTGGTAAATTGGTTTTGCTGCAACCACATTTGGGCAACCCTGAAAAAAAATCAAAACGTTTTCGTATTCATGTAACCCATGCCAATATTACAGAACTTTATGGATCCCGTACTATTTTCTCATTTTGCAAATTAAAGAACAAAAATTTCATTACGAGCTAGGTTATGAATACTGTAACCAAAAGAAAATAATTCTGGATTGTAGATTGCAACAAATAAGATAAGCCATGTTTAGGTGTTTACAACCACAACAGTCATGAAACGCGCTTTATGCTACTGCACACCAGCTGTAAAAAGAAATGTATAAAACGAAACGACGTGACAGAATAACCTGAGTACCGAGCCACAAAAATCCATACACCTCTATTCTTCATGAAATAAGCAACAAAAGTATAACTACAGTTGTAATTTATTTGCTGCCAAAACTATGTTTTGACGCCTGAAGTGATGATTGTTAAAGCGCTTAAAACACATTATTTGAAAACGACAAGAAAATAGCGGAGTTGAAAGTCTGTTTGCTCTCCATATTCTGTGGCCACATATTAAGAGACCATACAATGCTGTGCGCAGGTGTGCACGGTTAAAACCCCGAATTTTAACCGGGACCAAACCAGTTTGGCAAAACGTACTCAAAACCTAGCAGCACAAAAATTATTTCATTTAAGGGTGTTAAATTTGTGGTTCAAATATTAAAATATACGTGTAGTATTATAATATTTCTAATGTGAATGAATATACTCTCCGATTTAAGATAACATATTTTTGTTTTAAGATTGATAGCGATTACAAAATTGATCCCCATAATAGGCATTCTATCTCGTCTACGTAGAAGGTAAAAATGGACGGGAATAACATCGGAAAAACACAAACAAAATTATGGAAATTCCCTGAGAAATTATAACAGTAGCAGTGCCGAAAAATTGAAAAAAAAACCAAGAACTGGATATAAGTGCTCCAGTCTTCAGAAATCAACAAAAAAGTAGGGTGAAAACCATTAAGAAAACAAAACAAAAAAAATTGAAGAAAAAACATTTATTTCTCTTGGTGTTAGGTGCAAAGCAAAACCGCAAAGTCTAATATACACGACTAAAACGGCACCGATCCGTACTATTCTCACCTGAGGTGGAAACAGTTTGCTCTTCTCGAAATTTCGTACTCTCCTTTTTTCTTATCCAGATTATTTTTCGCCTCATTTATGGTTGTATTTTCTTGGCTTAGTACCAATCTTTGTTTTTTGATTTGGCATCTTATGGAATGGATTTTAATTCTTTTACCAATAAATTTGCTGCCATATTTTGTTCAACATCGTGGGCAGTGTTCGACTTTTCTTGTTAACCTATAGTGGGTATAATTTTTTCGCGTATACCGGGCTTTTACTTTGCAATGAATACAAGGATAAGTGGATTTTGTTTTCCAGTTAACGAATTTTCTTTAAATTTTTCTTTAGTTTTCTAACATCTATCATAATTTTCATATTCAATGTTTTATAACTCGATAAGATTTCTCAAAATCAGATATCTAATCTTGTATGTGTCTAAATAAATAATTTTTAAAAATTATACTTTGAAGTTATGATATGGTTATCATGGTTTTGAGAGAAATTTATTGTAGTTTTTTGTATATTACTATATGGTTTTTATAGTCCTTTTATGAAGTATATGTACGCAGTGAAGGGTATGTAATTTAAGTTAGCATTGAAGTCGGTTTTTATACTGTTCTTTTAGTACGCTTATTTTCTCACAACTTCTGTTACTTCTTTACTTTGATGTTCCAAGTACGAATCCCAGGTAAACCGCAAATGTGTTCCGTTTTTAATAGTATGTTTAGACATCCACAAATTAGCTGACGGGCATAAGAGTTGAAGATTTTAATATGCCCAATTACAATTTCTTCAGCGCAATCTCATTGTTTTGATTTATATTTAGTACCTGTCCGAATCATACTCATGCATTTTCTAAATCCGTGGGAACTGTTGTATTTATGGAACAGTATTTATCTCAACATCCAGCATTGTCAGGATAAATGCACTGCCTGAGTGTTCACATTTAGATACAAGGGTTCTCTTGTGTGCGGTAACGTGGTCGCATAGCTAGCCGGCGAAGCGTATTATTTCTGCAAGAACTACCAGGAAACGTGGGGTGNTGATTTATATTTAGTACCTGTCCGAATCATACTCATGCATTTTCTAAATCCGTGGGAACTGTTGTATTTATGGAACAGTATTTATCTCAACATCCAGCATTGTCAGGATAAATGCACTGCCTGAGTGTTCACATTTAGATACAAGGGTTCTCTTGTGTGCGGTAACGTGGTCGCATAGCTAGCCGGCGAAGCGTATTATTTCTGCAAGAACTACCAGGAAACGTGATCACATGCTACGCTGGTCGCCTACTGCAACTCTCGTGCTCTATTGAGACTTAGAAATAGCGCCAAGTCGCGAGGATAGCAATGAACGCACAGGAGAAGTCCAGAAATACGCCACAATGAGCGCGTCGTCAGGGAAGTGTTGCAGACTCTGACGCCATTGAAGCAGTTACATTTATAAAGCCTGTTACAAACGTTTCACTTCCTTGTACAAGAAGGTGTACACCTTTCTTGTTCAAGTCACCTTGCATCGTGTGACTGGCTAACGTGTTCGCAAGTGGCTTGCATGCAAGGGCTTGCGGGTTTGCTAGAATTGTTTAGAGACTGCTCTTTTTTTCGTTCATCTTCTTGTGCAAGTAGTTTGTTTACATTTGAGTTTTTATACGTTTATGTAGTTCCCATACATTTATTTATGTCGATGTTGTTACTTTGAAAGTATGAAACAGCTTTTAATTCCGTATTAGTGATTTGTTAGGTTTGTAAAATCTTTGTGTTGTGGTGGAAATGAGTGNGTATGAAACAGCTTTTAATTCCGTATTAGTGATTTGTTAGGTTTGTAAAATCTTTGTGTTGTGGTGGAAATGAGTGACTGGCAAACTGCAGCATTCAAGGTACTACTACAGTGTGTACAGTATGTCTGCATCAGGCTTAAGAGAGAATTCTGACGTCACAGTGGTGGCTGGAAAAACTATAGTACATAAACGTTTCCCAAAAACATAATTTGCTTCTTCCGCGTAACTTGTCTCATCCTTTCATGCCGGCTAAATGTGAACACCTAAACATTGGCCAAAGATAATCCTCAATTTGTTTTTTCGTATAGGAAATTCAATGATGTCGCCCCAGAAGGCGGTGTCCAACGACAAGACGAATAATGCGCTAGTGCGTGAATTATCTCCAAGTAGGCTACTTAACCTCGCCTGCGAAGTTACCATTTATAACTAGTGCTTTCCAATTCCGTATGAAATATACAGAGGCACAACCTTTACAAGGAAACGAAGTTACTCACTTGCGTATTGGTATGCAATTGTGCACTTATAGCGATCGCCGAATTAGTTTNGTTACTCACTTGCGTATTGGTATGCAATTGTGCACTTATAGCGATCGCCGAATTAGTTTTTTGAACTAGGATTTTGTATTTGATAATTTTTTGATTTGAAATTTAAATATGCTTACTATCTCTCCTATTTTTTTCTTGTAGGTAAACATAAAATTTTTGTGGACCCTGGTAGGTTATGTTGAAATTAATAATTTCTCCGCCATTTCGTGCGATTTCTCATGTACATATAAGTCGAATAACACACTTCCGAACTATTAAGCGAGTGTGTAAATGGACAAGAATAAATATCTAATTCTTAAAATGCATGTACTGCTATTTGGACGTTGCCTCATAGATGCCATGGCGTTGATTGTGTGCATCACCAGAAATGTGAACTATGGAGCGAAGAAAATTCTTAGCAATCTGCCAAAACCGAGTGTATGCATGTTTGATAAGTATAAAAAAACTTGTTTTGTTTATACCACTAATCATGTTTAATTTACTGTAGCATTCTAGTTGAATTAATAAGTTTAGCGAGAATTAAGACTAACTTGTAACTTAACTTATGTGGCAGAGGTCAAAAATACCCTAAACTACAGATAAACTCTAGGTGGGCCATGTCTGTCTTGAGGAATTACCGTAGCACACTATTCGCGACAGTGGATGGAAGAAGCCACGCACACACGATACGCAGGAACTGAGAGACATCACGAATAGGATTGCCACCCGTACTTTATAATAAAGTATTGTACTCTATTTCGGTTAAACGTACTTTATACTTTATGAGGACAATAAAGTACGTGAAAATACTTTATTTTACCTATTTCGACGTTTGAAGGTTTTATTTAATTGTTTACGAAAAAAAATAAAAAGGTAAAGCGAATATTGCGTGGAACAGAACGCATCGCGTCGATAAAATTAAATGCAAAGCAGCACTGTCGCTTTTGAACGTAACCTAAAATGTCAATGTCAAATAACATTATCATGTCAACTTGTCCACTTGTGTGTGTAACTTGTGTTGCTGTTGGTTTTGGAAAATTTCGAAGTT
Organism: Clitarchus hookeri; assembly: GCA_002778355.1. Taxonomy (NCBI): domain Eukaryota; kingdom Metazoa; phylum Arthropoda; class Insecta; order Phasmatodea; family Phasmatidae; genus Clitarchus; species Clitarchus hookeri. Next base: position 48,661 of record NQII01009076.1, read on the forward strand.
CAAATTATTGTTTTCCGTTTTTGCTTGGTGTGTAGTGTTGTACGTATAAATTGTGTGTGATAATTCTTCAGTTATGGATGCAGATAACTGTATATCTCTAAGTACACCTAAAAAACGATTACTGGAATCGGATCATACAAAGCAAACAAAACGAAGGCAAAAGTACAAAAGCCTGTGGGAAAAATGAATTATTTATATATTTAAATATGATCATAGATTGTAAAGACGCTGTGAAAACGTTCTTTGAAAATAAATATTTGTTAGATGTTGCCAGAAGCATAAAAAAATATATATGGGAAAAAAATAGTAGGTTAAATAAATAATACTCTATTTTAAGATGTTGTACTTTTTTTTTTTACCTTAGAAAGGAAATGTACTCTATTTGCTTGAAAAAAAGGTGGCAACCCTAGTCACGAACCACATCGAGGGAGAACCGAAGGATTGTGTCCCACATGCGCGGAGTGCCCCAATCGCCACAACTGCGGATTTTCAGCGAGCAGTGATGTCAACCCTGCAGCATCATGTGAGTGCCATTACCGTGTCGGCAGACGGCTGCAAGACGTAGGACTACATGCACATAGACCATTATGACTGTCCGTGAAACCACATCAACGTTGCCACAGAATGCAATGGTATCGTGACCGAATGTCAACGAGTAATCTACAATGAGGAGTCCCGCATTTGTATTGGCGGTGACGTCCGGCGTATCCGTGCTTGGAGACCACGTGGGCTGTGTCAAGATGAACGGATTGTCGTCACACGTCCAGATGGCATGGTGTCATGGTGTGGTGTGGGATTTCGTAAGATGCCCGATTCCCGTTGGTCTTCGTCACGGGCACTGTGACAGCCTAACGGTGCGTTCGTGAGGTCCTGCAACCGGTGACACCGACGTTTGTGGACACCCACGTCAGTGCTGTATTCTAACTGGACAATGCTCGTGCTCATACGGCTGCCGTCTTAAGAACGTGCCAATGAAAACACGGATACTCTTATGACTAGCTGCATGGCCACACCTATCCCCAATTGAAAATGTGTGTGATGCTATTGGCCACTCTAACGCGACTCCACCCGTACCGCAAACTCTGCAAGAACTGCGAGAAAATATTCAAGCTGTATGGGATGTATTCTCGCAGGACACCATTAGGAACCACTACAACTCCATGCAGCGAAGTCAGACAGAATGTGTGTACAAACATGACGGTCCGACGTCATACTGAGAGATATATGCGTAGCGCAATAAATATTGCTCATACCAGTCTCAATTTGTAATCACTTGTGGTCCTTGGTGACTGTTGCCTTCCGAATAGCATTACAATCTGACTCTTCCTTGCGGGTGCAACTAACTATTTTTTGACAATAAGTGTAGATTCTGTTAATTGTATTGTGTATTAAGTTCCAATTAACAAGCTTGAACTGCTATACCAAGGTGTCTACTGATTTCAAATGAACCAAATTCATGACATATTCAGCTAAATTCATAACAAATCGACAATGCATGCACAATGACAAACATTATAAATGTGCAAATTTCATTATATGTGAGTTTATAACGTATGTTGTTGATTGGTCCATGAGCATATAAAAAATTATCTGTGGTTCCACCCTTTGCCATTTAGCATGGAACATCAGTGTCAATCGACAACAAGGAGGAAAATATACATTGGACTGATACAAAAAAGACAATTTCATAACCAATTACTCAATTTCACTACTTTTTCATGACTTTCATGACCACCTGCTCAATTTAATTACTTTTTCAATACTTTCACGACCAGTAGACACTCTGCATGTATTTTGTTAACAATAACCTTTTATTAAACATGCATCTCAGATTTGCTTTCAACGTAAATTTAATAATACAAATAATTCATTCAAAATCCGAATCATAATGCTGTCAGAACTTTTTTCTGTTCATAAAAATGCTGTGTAATTCTTGAAAAAGTAAATAATTTATTAAAGTTAATTTTGTTGTACTAAACTGTGTTTTGGAATGAAGATCAAAGTGAAGTGAAGATTGCAACTTTACCTATACTGTGGCTGTTGGTAGTTCTACTGGGTCCATTGCTAAGCCTAAGGCACATTTGCCAGTGCAAGTGGTAGTGCTGGTGGCTGGCGAGCTCCGATTGGCTGTTGCTTGCTCTGTGACGTCACCACTCGCTAGTAGTTTTAGTAGTTGGCGGGTGACAAGTGAGATGCGCTGAACACTTTATTTCGATGACTGGTGGACACAACTACCCGCGACTACCATCGCGTAATTACTACCAACAACTAATAATGATGTTTTTCGATGACAACTTGTGAATGCATGCGCTGCACGATAGAACAGTAGAGATTCAAATGTCGGGTAGAAATCGAAAATTATTATATCGATTACTTTCTTAATTATGCAGATATTCAGCATGAATATTCGTATTTTGAAAAGGCTATCGACATTGTGATATATCTACATGAATATTTTACAGTACTTTTATTTCGTTATAGTCCGATATATTCAAGAGTGTAGTGGAGCTGCAACACCGTCCCGCCACTTTTTGTGAGGATTTTTTTATGTATCCCAAGCATCATGAATTTCCAATCAGTAATTAAAATTTGTGATGTTTTAATGACATGCAATTTTTTGTATAGAAATAAGGACACGTAATTATATAGACAGGCGTATGACTTTATAAATTAAAACATGTGTATGATAAACTACCAGTATAGCGTAATTTATAACCCTTCCTATCTTGTTGCAATTGACAACACTGCAACGCACCCCTCCGACCTCTTCCCCTACCCTGATCACCGTTCCGGCGCCTGTCTGACTATATGGTACCAGGTCAAGCTAGCTTCGTTAGTTATTTCAGCTGCTAGCTGCTTAGTCGTTAAAGTGAAATATAAGATGAAAGTGTTGCGATATATTTATCTCATTATTTTATTCAACTCACTTCAATTACGAAATGAGTACAGGTAAGCACCTCCCCCCTTCCCACAACTATGGCCAAGGTCAAAGCGTTCAGGGACTATTAAATTTACCTCTACGCTCCTGGATATATTTGATATATATTTACTTCCCTGCAAAATAGTTTTAACGCTAAAAGTTTGTTATGTTGCATATTGCCCCGTAAATAAAATGGAAATTAACGAAGTAATTGATCTTCTGAGAGATTATGTGCAGTAGCGACCTCTGCTTTTTTTTTTTTTTTTTTTTTTTTTTTTTTTTTTTTTTT
>NQII01009076.1:51976-103464 GCA_002778355.1 Clitarchus hookeri
GGGGGGGGGGGCACGGTGGCTGAGCGATTAGCCTGCTCACCTCCCACCAAGGCGAACCGGACTTTATTCCCGGCTGGGTCACTTCCGGATTTTCGTATGTGGGAATCGTGCCAGGGGATGCCACTGGTCGGTGGGTTTTCTCGGGGATCTTCCGTTTCCCCCACCCTTTCATTCCGGCGCTGCTCCATACTCACCTCAATCACCATCATCGGCTCTCAAGACCTCACCGTAAAGAGCCGCCCAAATCTCTTCCCTCACTCACTCACCCTAAGAACGGACTTGGCTCCGCCTACCCAAGTGAAATAGAGAGAGCGAGAGAGACAGAACTTGCAAAGCACCAACCACAGGTAGCTGGCAGGCGGGCAGATGAATCTACAGGCACTCCCTCCCACCTACCGTACCATCGTGGTCGAATTGTTTCCTTTCCCGGGAGAAGTGGCCCAACATTAGCAGAGATCCCAAGTCATAAGTTACGGCGGCACTACTAAAGTACTACCATCTGCATTATCACTTGTGCCTCAGGCTTAAATCACGATTTATTTCTTAATAGACTGCAAATTAATGCACTATTCTGATACACAAGAAGTTCCACAAAATCTAGTGCAGCGTATAAATTTTTTAGACGCTTTTCCTGCTGCCAACAAAACATATTTGGCATGTCCTATGTGTGGCCAAGTTTGAAAGTTATTTCGTACTTTATTTTCCTATATATCACTTGCAATTATATTTCCTTTAAATGTTGCCAAAGCACGAATAAACAATATGCTTGAATTTTCTGTTGTTGCAGAATTCTTTTAAGATTGAGTGAATTTGTAAACTAATTCCATAACGTTTATTTTTTCACCAATTATTGTTGACTTTTTTTTCAGAAAAGGCTCAAAAAAGTAGCTCTTAGGTTTTATAATACTGAAATATAACTGTGTAATGAATGTTGTTGAATTGATTTTCAAAATGCTTTAATTACAACAACAAATTTTGTATTTTGTAGGCTGGATACTTTATACACATAATTATTTTTTAATATTTTGGCAATGTAAAAATTTATTAAAATCTACAAATAAAATAAATTTCCGCACCTTGCAATTGTTAGTGCAATTGTATAATTGCAATAAATGTCTTTTAGGGAACACTTTCCATATTGGAGTTTTGTGAAATCGTATAAAGGAAAGATGCAGACACGCGTAGAACCATTTGCTTTCACAAGTTCACTAGAGTAGCAACAGAAATTTATGCTCCACTTATGCTTCTTTAAAAATATTTTTTTTTTTTGCAAAAAGGCACAAGTGGGAAATACTTCGATTTTTACCAAGGCGTAAAAGGCAAAAGTTGGAGAAACCTGTATAAAAGGCAGGAAGGAGTATTTACCTCGTATCTTTAACTATACTGACCCTATACGATGGTAATTCGAACAAAACATTCAAACATGCACAGTGGTGCCTAATCTACTGACTAGATTGCTTTAAATGGGAAGGTGAAACGAAACGTGTGAAAATGCGTGGTGGATTGTAAAAGGTCCCGTCGACCTCGTTGAAGCACTGAAGTGAGAGAGCGACAAAATAGACACTGGCACGCGCGCCAAATGCTTATCGCCTCTATGTGCTTGAGGCCGCGGTGGTGTAGTGATTAGACTACTCGCCTCCCACCTATGCGAACCGGGCCCGATTCCCGGCGGGGTTATTCCCGGATTTTCGCATGTGGGAATCGTGCCGGATGATGCCGCTGGTCAGCGGGTTTTCTCAGTGATCTCCCATCTCCCCTTTTATTCCGGCGCTGCTCCATATTCACCTCGCTTCACCCTCATCGGCTCTCAAGACATCGATGTTAAGAGCCGCCCAAATATCTTCACTCTTCACGCCTCTATGTGCAAGGCAGTGAGTGCAGTCTTTTCATTACACTGTGTGCAATTAAAGCACCCTTTAACTTTGCAGCTTATGTGTCTTCTGAGACTTTTACTAATATAAAAAAATTACTTTAATATTTTTACAGTAAATTTATTCTTAAACTTTCGTTCAAGCCACCACAAAAAATCACGCTTTATTAATAGATAAATTGACTCATATTCGTAACGTTTATTAAATGTTACTGTAGCCATATCCTGCAAACATGAAGTTCACTTCTTCCTCAGTAAATGATTGATATGCAAGCCCTTCACGCCTATTCGTGCAGTAAGTAGGCGGGTTCCTGAAAGTTTGTGAGTGAACAGCTGTCGTCTTCATGCCACCGCAAAGTGAAAAATGTATCTCAGTGCATTTTAGAGTGCCTCGATCGCTCGCTTGATACACGTAAAACTTTTCCGGAAAACTTCTGGCGGATAAATGATGCATTTTCGGGCACATATGCTATCAGCTTAATAACTGTTTTAAAAAAATTCTGTAAGTTATATTTTTTTCGCTTATTTTAAGTGGCCCTTATGTTCAATGCTTGGGTCACTCTACTCGACATCTACCACGCCTGGAAACAGGTCGGAGAATTTTATCAACACCCATTATACAGGGCAAAATAGCATGTTTGATAATGTGGCATCGTTCTTGAATCGCATTCGGGAGGTCGTAGATTTATTTTTTTTGCCAAACTGACTGCGTTGAGATTGGCTTTTACTAGACGGTTTTCTGCTCCCTTTACAGAATTATGTTAAGATTGCTCCTCAATGTAAACATTCAGAATCCTTCAATTATTAGTTTAAGATCCTTATTAAACATACTGTTCATGGAAGTACAACAAAGGCTAAGATCGTATAAATATTAATTTCCTTGTAACAGTGCCTTCGTTTGGAAGCGGCATCAAACGGAGAATGGAAAGCTGAATTTACATTCCCACTTCAGTCGAGAGAGAGAGAGAGAGAGAGAGAGAGAGAGAGAGGCTGTTTATCTCGGAGTCGACTGTCATTCCCAATGGGACGCAAAGTTATGAAATAAGAGGGAGTAGTGTGTATCTTTCTGGAAAATTTCCGCCCAAGGGAAGTGTCCGCAAAGCTTTCGATGGAACAGTTCTCTTTCAGGATAGTCTTAAACCTTCCGTTACTCCATTCCTGAACAGGAAACATGCTCACAGGGTTGTTTACTCATATGTGGGACCTTTGTGGGCTAAGTCGTTGACTATAAGATTCCAGGTTCGAATCATGGGGACTCCAGAAAGGCGCATATTGCCTTAATTTATATATTTATGTTAGTATGGAACGTAAACTATCCACCGATGCATTTCTCGGCACCGAGACATTAAAGTAATAATTATGCTTTAGTGAAGCAGTGGCGGATTCAGAAAAAAAAAAAGAAGGGGCACCTAGCCCTGATCCATCCATGAAAATCATCGTTTATTAAAGTTGACCTTAAGTTAACATGAAAGCAGCACATAACTTTGGTTGCTAGGGGGCCGAGGTGTTGTAGTAGTCAGACTAATCGCCTCCCACCAAGACGAAAGTTCGATTCCTCGATTCCTAACTGCATCACCCGGAATTTCACATATGGGAGAAGGTGGTGCTCGTTGCCGTCGACCGGTGGCATTTCTCGAGGAACTCCCGCCATATCCGCCCTTGCATTCCACCGCTGCTCCACATCCATTGTCTTAATTTCACACTCGCCGGCGGTCAAGACCTCGCTGTTTAGCGCTGATAAAATCCTGCCAACTCGAGTCTCAACTTTTTTATTGCTTATTATTGTCCCCAAAATAATTCAGAGGGCTGATTGGCAAGTGGTTTATAACATTATTAAATTCCTATTTTTTTTTTCTGAAATGTCACCTACAGCCAACACCTGTTTATAATTCGAACACATGCCGTCTCGTTCTCGAACTGTAACCAACTTTTCTATTGAGCGCCACTGATAATAAATGTAAAATGAATAAATGAGCAACGTACTCACTGATTTGTATTGAATTATGTTTTATTTAGTAATTACAACTACATTGAAGATCACGTATCAAGCTGTAATAATAAAAGTGTACCTAACGAAGGAGAATTTCATGAAAATAACTCATAATTATTAAAACAGTGCATAAATAATCTGAAAGAACACTGGCTACCATTTGAGTTAATTATGTCATATATGCTTGCATATACACAGTGTGGCAGAATTTGACTGGCAAACTTTGTGAGGTGATTCCTTATGCAAAATATAATGGAAAATGTAAATTAATACCTCTCCCAGTAATGAAAATAACAGGGGCGTCACCCTATTATTGCATACAACATTTTTACAGTCAGAAATTATGAACTTCTGATACTGGATGATTAAGTAGTATGTCCTAATTAACAAAAAATTTCCCTCTTGTTGCAACTGCCCAGCACCCACAGTTTTCGTGTAAAACGCACGTAAACATTTCAACGGTAGAAATACAGTTACAGGCACGTAGACATACAAACTCTTCTTGCAGGGAATCACATACTGACTGTCCGAAGAAACAGGCAGCTTCAGTACTGTAAGCTTATAAATGTATGGTACATGCTGTTTACAATCAGCTTTAATGTCCCCCAACATAGACTTTGCAGTGGACTCAGCAGCATACCATACACCAATGTGGGTATTATTACCTACGTGCTAGGCACTGTATCGCAGTAGCGGAAGCTTTATGTGCGTTTTACTTGAAAACGGTGGGTCGTGGGCAGTTGCAACAAGAGGACCATTTCTGTTAATTAGCTTTTATACTGCTCAATAAATCATCATCAAATGCACATAATTTGCGACGGTAAAAATGTTTTATGCAATAATATGGGGACCACCCCTATTATTTTCATTACTATATGAGGTGTTAACGAGAGTTTGCTCTTAAGTTGGATATTCCGATAACACATAACAATGTTCATATAAATGCCATTTAATTTCACTTAATTCCAATACTTCACAAAAATATAGCTTATAAATATAGATATTCAAGGTCTCACATCTCCCTTAGTATTCAGTTGAGGTAGAAAATATCCTGTATATTCCCCACTTGATGTTGCATGCGGAATCACTTCACGTTGTTTGTTGGTCGAATTCCACCCAACCTGTATATGCATGTATACATATACATGCACAGCACGTGTGTACGTGTATATATAATACATAAACAATGTATACAAAAGGTTTTGTAAATGGCAAACCACTCCCTCCTCCTCTGTTTTGAAGCGACTGGATCCGACTCTGGGGTGAAGCGTGTAGTTTTATTTACCTTTCCTGCTGAATGCGTTTTAGAAATTTTCCGGTTAAGTTTACATTCAATTTAGTTGCGTTCTCAAGGAAGTTTTAATCTCTGTTACAGAAATTTAAATTAAGCTAATGGCTCTTAAACTTCGGTAATATAGCTTACACTAGTCCGCAAGTATTGCAATTTTTTAATAACAGTATGTAATGTCACGTGTTGCAAATTACGAGTCTTAGAGTCCTATAGTGGTAAATAAATAATAGGCTCACCTTGTAGCAGGAGTACGGTGACAATGGCCACAGCCATCGGTGGGCCCATCGCTGCCAGACGGGTGAAACAGTTCTCGTACTCTCGACAATATGGGGTAGAATCACTGTGTCAGTAATACTGAGTCGTACTGAATAAATATTTGTAGCAGCGACGTGTGGCTGTGGATTTCTCGAGCACTTTGTCTTTCAATGCATCACTTCATCACTCCTGTGCACGCATTTTCACGGCGTCTCGTCGGATCATCCACACCTGCATAACGAATCACACTTTGGAGGTCAGTTTCTTAGTATGAAACTACTTGCGAACCGAGTGATCAGCATGCATGTGCATCCACGTGACAACGATCAAGAATATGTTTGGAACCCAATACTGCGAGCAGTACACAGAAATACACTAATATTGTAATACACCAGTTTTATACAAAACGGAAATTTACAGAAAGTGATTTATTGCAGTTATATTTCAGATTACAAAGATAACAACTTGGTTTCGTTTTGTACGACCCAGAATCCACTAAATTAGATAATGGTGGGAATTTTAACTTATTAGACGTAACTATTGCAGTTTAGAATGCCTGGCCGTGTTTGCAACATGTACCACATTCGTTGATGTACACTCATATAATTCTCACAATGACCACGTAGTTTTATTTCCACACGTCATATTGAAATATCACGCACTTAAAATAAATGTATTTATTAATATGTTTAGTTCCCATGCTGCATGCATTTTCAAACCAGACGTTTTTTGCCCAAAATAATTTCACGGACAACAGTCAATGCCATAAAAAAAATGCATTTAAATTTGATTTATGCAAGTATATCTTATATTTTTTACCTATATATGCGTTAAGCAAACGTGCTTGTATTACTAAACAGAAGTTCTGTCACAAAAGCCGTACGTGGTAACACACTACACGTTAATCACACTAATGGTGCCACCAATCTGCCAAAATTGCTTGAACTATATTGAAACAATTTTAAGATAACTTTAATTAAGTGACCCTCGCTTAAAATGTATAATATGCCACATTAAAATTAAAACATCTTTTGAACACTAATTTAAGATTGTATAAATTGCTTCATTTAATCATAGTAAACGATCTATAATAACGTAGTATAAATATGACAGAGTTTGTAACCTTAACGTAAACGTTTACAAAACTATCTTTAAATTTAAAGTCAACCCTCAGCCCTAGCTGTAAATGCACATACACACTGCTAAGATAGGTAGCTCAAAGACTTTGTATTGCTGTCTGAAATTACGAAATTCGAATTGTAATATACCAATACCGCAAACTGTTGGATTACAGTTACATAATTAATATTATTTCATTTTTTTTTTGGCGTCAATTCAAAACTTACATAAATTTCGTCATAGCTAGTAAGCGGCGGAATTACTGAAGTATTTTCTTACGAATCGCAAAAAATGATTCATTTCTCAAAATAACTATTTTATTTTCGCGGGATCTCGGTGACAATAAAGTTAAACAGATGACTGCGTGTTTTGGTGACGTGCCAACAGGTGTTTACGCGGCACGCCGCCACGCTCCGACGCCGGCCGTACGCTCGAGCTAGCCCCGCACCCGACCTCTCAACTCGCTATCGGCACCGCGACTGAACTGGCGGACTGCTTCGGCGGTTGCGCCTTCTCGGGTCTACTCTCGCGCATGCGTCGTGCGCACACTCTCTCCTCTTCTTTCATCACGCTTCAGCATCAAACGTCTCCAAGGTGAGCGGCATCGCGCGTGTACGCTGTTCCCCGTTTAGTACTCGCGAAAAACTTGCTTAGGATCTAATTTTCTGTTCATTTTGTATACTTCCGCCATACGTACAATTAATGGTCGGTTTACGATCAGTTTCGTGTATGTAATAGACGTCTACATAGAACGTTTACAAAATTGCGTGGTAAATATTTAGACATATTTTTTAAGGCGCAAAAGAAAATAAAAATGTGAATTTTTTTTTATAAATTAGATATTACTTATTATTCTTCTTTTCCCCTTTAATTATATTGGCAGAATACTTTACGTACATGGCACGAAATAAAATATTGTCATTTCGTTCGCGTATAGGCCTACACGTCGAGGATGTTCCTACACAGCACGTGAACGATGACCATGAATCGTTTCGTAAAAATACCTTATTTCATTCTGATACGTACACGGTTCATTACGTACACTTTTGTCATCGTAATCTGACCTTAACATTGTCATGGATCCGATCGCTTTGGCTATGCGCTGATAACGTGAAACTGAAATTTTTTTAGCAATGTAGATATGTTATTAATATGCAAATTCTGATTTTTATGTGCATAAAATAAAAATGAACTAAACTAACTAAATTAAGCGTCCACTTAAAATAAATACATTTAAATACGGCGTAAGACATGGAACTACTTTTCCTCAATCGCTGTCAACTTTACTGGGAGCATGCCAATCACTGTGTCCGTTAAAATGCATTCAGNTGGAACTACTTTTCCTCAATCGCTGTCAACTTTACTGGGAGCATGCCAATCACTGTGTCCGTTAAAATGCATTCAGTTATGGGCAGTGAAAATTTTTTTAACGTTGACATGAAAAGAACTGAATTAATGGCGAGAACCAGTTTTAGTAATTTCTTTTACAACAGTATTTTTTTTTTATTTTGTACTATAACTACTGTCATGGCACTTCATATGGCACACACAGCTTATTATACTTCATTATGTTGTTGTTATGCCATGTCATTGAGGTTTTATTATCGTCTCAAGTTTAAGGGAAATCGTATTTAAATCATTTCTTAGCATTCTTAAAAATGTTATAGTATTTAAATCAGTTAAAAAGTGCCGCTTTTGAAAATCACTAAGTTACATGCTCAGGTTCCTATCTGTTCAGCACAAAAACAAAAATGGAAGTTATACAGGTGTATTGATAGGTATCAAAACTACATAAAAAGTAGACCTACATACAAATCTCAGCAGCTGACACTACCAATAACATCAATTTATTTCTTGAATTTGTAATAACGTCTCAGATTAAAAAACATTTTTTAACAACTTTCTGCACTCTAGCATTCATGGAACTACTTTTCCTCAATCGCTGTCAACTTTACTGGGAGCATGCCAATCACTGTGTCCGTTAAAATGCATTCAATTATGGGCAGTCAAAATTTTTTTAACGTTGACATGAAAAGAACTGAATTAATGGCGAGAACCAGTTTTAGTAATTTCTTTTACAACAGTAATTTTTTTTTATTTTGTACTATAACTACTGTCATGGCACTTCATATGGCACACACAGCTTATTATACTTCATTATGTTGTTGTTATGCCATGTCATTGAGGTTTTATTATCGTCTCAAGTTTAAGGGAAATCGTATTTAATTCATTTCTTAGCATTCTTAAAAATGTTATAGTATTTAAATCAGTTAAAAAGTGCCGCTTTTGAAAATCACTAAGTTACATGCTCAGGTTCCTATCTGTTCAGCACAAAAACAAAAATGGAAGTTATACAGGTGTATTGATAGGTATCAAAACTACATAAAAAGTAGACCTAATACAAATCTCAGCAGCTGACACTACCAATAACATAAATTTATTTCTTGAATTTGTAATAACGTCTCAGATTAAAAAACATTTTTTAACAACTTTCTGCACTCTAGCATTCCNAATTTATTTCTTGAATTTGTAATAACGTCTCAGATTAAAAAACATTTTTTAACAACTTTCTGCACTCTAGCATTCCAATGTCGTACTATTTTCGTCATGGAATTCGGCTTTGCCATTTGTACTTATTGGAACTGTGGGACAAGAAAGTGAGCGTGCATGTGTGTGTGTGTGTGTGAGTGTGTGCGCGTTGGTTTAGATAAAAAAAAAAGAGGGGTGATCGCCTCTTGCAACCTTCACTACAAGTAAGAAAGAGAAAGAAACTGCAGTTGTAAAGCTTTGAAAAATATATGTACTAGTATTACTAAGTGTTTGTAAAAGGAGGAAGGTACATATTTATTTAGGCCTCGTATGTTATTTGCGGAATATCTAACACACAGTGAAAGAGTATACAAGTGTAAAATATTCTTCCATACTATTATGAACCTTAAAACTCAAGTTATTCTACGGAAAAATCCCTTCTGGAACCCCAGGTTCTAAGGACATAATTCGCCACCCCAACCCACAAAAAAAAAGTGGTTTCTGGATCCGCGACTATCTATGGGTACATTTTCTTACATATGCATATCCTTAATAGTGGCCGAGCATACACGAACGGTAAGCGCGTCTAATGCAGTGTGCATAGTAATTACAGTTTCCTTTAATGAAGCGCGAATAACCAGATATAAATGTAACTGGCCAGGAAAGAGAGAGTCCGTGTTAAGATGCCTCTATAGTAAACACTTTTTAACTCCTCAAGGTCACGTCCTGCTGTAAGGAAGCGTTGCGACGGCAGTGGGAAATAGAATAAACAAGCTTCGCGTTCGTTCTGTTTCCTCTCCATTTTAAGCTGTGANTTCGCATTCGTTCTGTTTCCTCTCCATTTTAAGCTGTGACTACAGAGTTTTTAATACAGAAATCTGTTCAGAAAAGATACAGTATTGATTCTATAGTTTAAAAAAAGTTCTACAAAATAATAACTATCGTAAACTCATAGCAAAATTATCTGTAAGTTTTGCTGACTTGGACACTTTTCAACGACCACATATATTTTCAATAACCCAATTTATGAATTGCCAACAAAATATTGACTTTCATTTCTGTACTGAAAATAGATTTGCATTGAAATGTTTCATAGTTGTTTAAAAACTATAGTAGACAGAACTGCTTACAACGATACCCATTTGACAACTAAGGAGGCCCCTTAAGGAATACAATGGCAAACTTTAGGAACAAGGACAGAAAAATGCTTGGAGAAAAATTCTCCTAAGCAGCCGTCATAGGTCAAACGAACAACGCATCCAAGGCAAGGCAGGTATGTTACTCTATGACCAAACAAACTTGGTACTGTAGTTTGAAAGAAACTGATATTTAAGCCCACGTATGTGATTAAATAGGAAAATATGCCAGAGAGATACATAACAAAACGATCGGGTTCATAACAATGTTAATTTAACGTACGGCGAAAGGATACAAAACGCGCAGAAAAATGTATCCTAAGAAGGTATCTCAAAAGTACTCTCCCCCAAACTGCGCACACAAAAATTGTCGCCGCTTGATGCCGCTCGCTCTCAACAGCCGACTGGAGCTAAACAGGAGAGGAGACGAGTACATTTGTTGTGTTGCTGAAAAATAAATGACTTTGTATATAGCTTTTCTGTGGAGCGGTTTTCCCCGATGTGCATACATCCCTTTCCCATCTTAACGTAAGTTAGCCAGTAGCATGAGAGGCAACCGTGGCTCTAATCGTGACTATGTTTGCCAATACCATACGTGTGTTGTACTTGGTATATTTCCTGCATGCCTAGGCATATGAGGCTCAGTTCCGAGACGAACTTCGTTCTCATCCGTACCTTGGACCTCCAACTCCCCATTTAGTTTTAGGATAGGATAGAAAAATATCTGTCGGTGGCAGCTGACAACATCATTAATATACGTCAGGGGCGTATCTGAGTTCGTGAGGGATGGAGGTTTCAATACAAATAAAAATAAAGAATTTTTTTAAATTGATTTATAATGCTATAATATACTCACATCTATTATTAAAAACATTAAATTACACTGCTCTACTATTAGCTCTTGTTACTCTCATTGATCACAATATTTAATGTCTCTCTCAATTCTAATTATAGTCCTGTATCTATATTGCTTACAGTCACTTAATTCAAACTTATTATGCACAAATATAAAAGAACATGTTTATTAGAAAATACGTTTCCTATATTATTAAGTTATTTTGCATGTATGAATTGATTCATTTGCATTCGTAACAAAAAAAATATATAAACAACCTGATGTTCGGAAAGTCTCTCAACCGGAGTACACCAGAACATTCACCACCAGTGGATCTATTAGTGAATTTCCGAAAACGCGGCAGGGAGCCCTATGCCATCTTCTCTCCATACGAGTGACTGTATACATACTCATGGGTCCTACCTTACGGTCTCTTCGAGATCAGTGGCACTTCAGCATGAATTAAACAGTTTGGCTGTAACTGGAAACAAAGATATTTCGTTAAAATATTTCATGACCATCTAGCCTATACATTAAAACGTTATAGTGTGATTTACCTTCTTCTTGGCTGGATTTTGTTTTGGCATCTTATTTTTTTACGCGAATCAAGACGCGGCCAGTTCAAATGTGGGAACGAATTCACAGGTAGACGGTAGTCAACTACAGAACAAATATTGCTGTCAGGTGCAACATTATTGACCTCAAGTGATACGCAAGTTATCTCACGGAAAATCACCGTCTAGTCAGTTGCTGAAACTATAAAGATCATACGCTGTGATGACCACATCATTCCCCAAGAACAGTAACCGTGGTGAGTGATCCCATAAACGCACGACCACAAATGACGATCGGCTTGCACCGAGCCTGATAGTGGCTTGAACTAATGGCGGCAGTGCTAGAAATACCTAGGGTCATATGCATAGCTTAAGTAAGTCATTCACTTAAAATACATACATTTTTAAACAAAATTTTATGAACAACTGAATATTATTTTGCATACAGAATTGTTAAAATGGTCAGAATTTAAGTTAGAGTTTCACTTCACTTGGACTTTAAGCAACTATTCATGTGTTCCCTAAAGCAGGAATGGACGCAGCCATTGTCAGGTTGGTGCGATATGCGACCTTATAACCTCGGTAGAAGGTTGGATATCAAATGAGTTTGATGGAGAGTACAGTTACTGGCCAGCATGTGTACATATATCAGTCAGCCTCTTGTTGATAGGTGTCAAAATGTGTTATGTTTTGTGCTTAAAAACAATGAAGGAAAGTAGCATAAGGCTAGTGACAATAGTATAATTGTGCTGAATGTCGTAATACAATAGTTCGTGTCTTACGTCGCATAGATAGGTTCAGAAAAATTTAACTTGTATACGTCAGTGTGACGTCATTTTCCCCCAGCAAAAAAAAAGTTCCATACGTTTTACATTATTGCATGTGAAAATCACTGTTTTAATATTTTTATATAACTTGAAATAAACTAAGCGTTTAAAAAAAAAGCTAAATGGAGGTTGACATTGTTTAATTCATTATGAGATACACTTAGGAAATAGGCAACACATTTAGTCATAGATAACAATTTTCAAAAATGCAGTTAAAATATATGTTACCTTTAAATACGTTGCGATATTAATTTTTAAATTTAAATAATTTCATTTATGTTAGTGAGTTAGGTTCACGTTGTTTGTGTCCTCAAAAAAATATTTTGACGTATGACTGTGCAAACATTATACCATCACATTATTTTTGAGGGAAATGACATGAGATGTAACGTCTGCAAGTTCAAAAATGTTCATTACAAATACAGAATAATGACTTTGCCTTCCAGCGCTTTTAAAGCGACGAGGATTCTTGAATACATTAGGCTCCCTGTCGCTAGGGTAACGACTCGGTGCATGTAAATTGAGTCTTTTCAAGTCTTGATCTCGAACCACCATCACTTCGGGCTTCTCGCTACATGAACTTCGCCCTTTAAGGGCAATGGAAAAGCCTCGCAGTACGTGGAATTCCCGACACGCAAAATCAAAAACAGAACTTGAAATACTTAATAAATTTTGATGGGGTAAAATTTATTGACAAGATACTTGATTGCTAGCAGTTTTCATTTACAGCAGTAGTTGATAAAGTATGTGTATATGCCAAAATTAATATCTTAAAATTAACAAAATAATATTGTCCACAACGCTATAATATTGAAATTTTGATGTCTTGAAAAAACTTCTTCAACAAGATTTTGTAATAGGAGGTTTTATGAAGATGAAGTACGGTGAAAAATAAGAAGGGTATGTTAAACTTTTAATTTTATTGTCTTAAAAGTTTTCATATTAAATTTTGTAAATTTTAAACAATTTTTTTTTTTTAATTTACGGGTTTTGTGGTTTCTATGCGTTATTATTCGAAAAACAGTAAAAGTTATTTATTCGAAAACTATAGCCCTTACTGTATCAACTGTTTCTGGATGTGATGGCTTTCTTAATTCAAATATACAACGTGTTAATAAAAATCACCAACAAACTCCGGTTGGTTATTCCTGGCGAAAATATAAGGAAGAAATGTATGCCCCACTTAAAGGGATAGTGATTATTAAGGGAGATATGCGTCTCCAAAAAAGTGCGTTTTAAAATGCATTTTGTAACATATATCAGAAACTACTTGTGATGAAGCAACAAATCGGTGAATAGCGTTTTGTGTAATGGAGATCTTACACTTGTGNTCAACTGTTTCTGGATGTGATGGCTTTCTTAATTCAAATATACAACGTGTTAATAAAAATCACCAACAAACTCCGTTTGGTTATTCCTGGCGAAAATATAAGGAAGAAATGTATGCCCCACTTAAAGGGAAAGTGATTATTAAGGGAGATATGCGTCTCCAAAAAAGTGCGTTTTAAAATGCATTTTGTAAGANAGGGAGATATGCGTCTCCAAAAAAGTGCGTTTTAAAATGCATTTTGTAAGATATATCAGAAACTACTTGTGATGAAGCAACAAATCGGTGAATAGCGTTTTGTGTAATGGAGATCTTACACTTGTGAAAATGCAGTTGATAATATCATCCCCCTTCATCAGGTTGTGCTGATTCGTAACGAAACACAGTGTAGTGGTGGCCCTGTCTGCATGCCGTGCCTAGCTCAGCGGAGTAATTCGGACAAAGTCCCGTGCTAAAATACATTAAATAGTGGACTCGGAAAACGTTTATATAAATGATTACCCAGAGTCTTCGGAAAACCAGTGCCCAAGCTCCCGACATAGATTAATTGGACCAATAGTTACACGAAAGCCCTATACACTTATATCTGGAAACGTATTTTTACAGCAATGTTGTGGCGTACGACATCTGCAGAACAAGGCGGCACGATCACGCATGTAGGACAACTTCCATAGGTCGTAGGCGCGCGTCACTACATTGTTACATATATACGCAGTGTCGNACGATCACGCATGTAGGACAACTTCCATAGGTCGTAGGCGCGCGTCACTACATTGTTACATATATACGCAGTGTCGCGCACTTACTACGTTTGCGACTTATTCTGCTGGCTTGATCGTACCGCCTTGTTCTGCAGATGTCGTACGCCACAACATCGCCGTACAAATACGTTTCCAGATATAAGTGTATAGGGTTTTCGTGTTACTATTGGTCCAAATAAACTATGTCGGGAGTTTGGGCACTAAGTTTCTGAATATTCTCCATTTAGTTGGTCCGCGGGCAACTGAGCAGTTTTGGGAAAAAAAATATTGAACTTTGTGTACGTGATTACAAATATTTTAACGGAAACACTACAATAATGTTGGGGAAGACCTCGGGAAAATATTCCCATTTTATTATGGTAACCATTGACATTGGTTACATTTAAATTTATGTATTTTAGAATGAGAACTCAGGAAAAAAAAACTAATTTAAACGTTACTATCAGTTTCACGATGTCACTCGATCTAGGCATGTATACTAATAGGTTTACAGTAATGCTTAATGGTACACAAGATCATGGGATGATAAATAATGGACATAATAAATAAATAAAGTAAGATTTTTAAAACTGCTCTGTTAAACGCCAACGAGCAACGGTGTTATCCGGTGACACCACAGAGTATTTACGAATACAGAGGTGAAACAGCTACTTATTCCGCGAACTCCAGTTGCACACGCCAGCAAAATGGTGTCACTGGCGAGCAATTTGGAACTCAGTTAACCAGTCAGTACCTGGTAAGCTACTCACCAGCCAAGCTGACAGCCCTGCCAGTTGGGAACCTTTCGCAGCATGCAGTAGCCAATCAGAAGCAAGACCTGTTCCCGGAACCTTGCGTAGTCAATCAGAAAACAGGTACGGCCATTTCAAAGGAACCGCCCCGCCATGCCGTCTCTGTGTACTTGTCTACTCGCTGTGCTACCATGTCTGCAAATAATAATAAAGTTTACTCCTTAAACATGTTAACTGATGCCAATTTCTGTGGTTTATACTGGCTTTAATAACAATTTTACCACAGCCTATTCACGGTTATCTGAGGACTTTTGAAATCAACCTTTGAAAAATGTCACTGTCCTTTACCTGCATGGGGCCACGGTGGCTGAGCGGTTAGCCTGCTCGCCTCCCACCAAGGCGAACCGGGTTCAGTCCCCGGCCGGGTAACTTCCGGATTTTCACAAGTGAGAATCGTGCCGGACGATGCCGCTGGTCAGCGGGTTTTCTCGGGGATCTCCGGTTTCCAGCCCTTTCATTCTGGCGCTGCTCCATCCTCACCTCATTTCACCCTCATCGGCTCTCAAGACCTCGTTGTTAAGAGGCGCCCAAATCTCTCAACTCAACTTTACCTGCATGTGTTTAAACGGGCACATTGAGTGGTATCGACCCAGTAAAGCTGGTGACGACGAAGGGAAAGTAGGTCCATTTCGTCACGTTGAATTAAAATCGTTAAGCAAAATTGTGTGAGTACCGAAATTATTTATTTTGCTTTCTGTTTTTTTTNTCGTCACGTTGAATTAAAATCGTTAAGCAAAATTGTGTGAGTACCGAAATTATTTATTTTGCTTTCTGTTTTTTTACGCACGTAAGTGTAAGAATTAGCAAATTTTGTAAAATATTTACCTTTCCAATAATTTTACAATTATGCTTGACTGACGCATGAATAAAGTGATGAGGTACATGGCAGTGTTAATTCTACATATAGCGGAAGAATACACATTAGGCATGCAAGTAGATTTTAAGTAGGGCTCTCAAAATTGCTCAGTTTACTAGGAGCAGCCTTTAAAATACTGACCATGAGATTATATATATATATATATATAATTTAAATATAGTCTCGGACATAGATTTGTCATACAGAATAGGTTGATTTGTTCAGTTACTGTCTCCTTTACAGCTCTTACTTGTTCCAACATAATTTTATTGGCGTTTGCGGTTATGGTTACATTGTCTGGTCAGATCGAACAAGGTGTTCGTTTCTTTCACAATGCGCCTCCATACCATGGAGCTGCTTTCACTACCTCACATGCAGCTCGGATATTCTTCCCTTTGATCATTCCGTCTGAAAAGTGGGCGTCCCTATGGATCTCCTCCTTTCTGTATTCCTTCTCGCTCCATACCTTACTGATAATGGCATGCAGAGCCTTTCAGACGGCATTCTCTCTATAGCTATGTAACATGAAGTTTTCCACTACAGCATCATCAGAGAGATTCGCAAGACCCGTATCTCTGCTTGTAATAGTCCTGCATCTGGGTTTCTGAAAACAGAAAAAAATGTATTAATTTTTAAATTTTTGCAAGTAATGCTTTGCAAAATATGGTGAAATATTGCTTCTAAATCTTCTTATTTAGATTTGATTAATAAAATCTGTAATACTTACTAATTTTGTTTATATAAATATCAACAATTATTGCTTTAAGTATTAATCAACAAACACTATTTTTTTTAGGTTAACCAAGAAAATCCTCGCTCATTACCATTTCCTTGTTTAGATATTTGTTAGGATGTAACGTATGNTTTTTTTAGGTTAACCAAGAAAATCCTCGCTCATTACCATTTCCTTGTTTAGATATTTGTTAGGATGTAACGTATGGCGACATTTTTATCACGAAGAAAGCGAGCACAGTAAAAAATTGAATCAGTTATGCCTGTTTACACGAACAGTGCATTAATTATTTTGTTAAATTATTACTTTACAAAATTTAGTTCGGTGATTTCATTCCCCCGTTTCTATGACAGAAAATACGGATTTGTATGCTTGTGGGAAATGTGGACAGGATACAGAACTGTGCCTGAAATGCGTGCCCCGGATAGCTACCACTATCTTAAAAAAAATCGGTAATATTGTCAGTAAGTCTCCGTAAAAGTACGGACACTTCGCTTTTTTCAATTACGGATTTATTAGTGAATTTCATAGAACTTTCAGTGAATACACAGAACCTCACAGTAACTTTCCTAGTTGTTTTTTCTGTACTTCCAGTTTAAAAAGATTACGAAAAAAGNTGAATACACAGAACCTCACAGTAACTTTCCTAGTTGTTTTTTCTGTACTTCCAGTTTAAAAAGATTACGAAAAAAGCTTTCAATCTCCAAATGCAGGTAATTCACGGTGTGCAAAAAAATTTAAAAGATAAGAATATTTATTTTGGAACTAGATTTTAACACAAATCAGTTGTTTCGAAGTTCACAACTTTTTCCCATTCTCCTTCAGCCTTCTTGATTGAACGCGGGCTATTTATAGCATTTATATAATGTGGCTATTTATAGAATGTAGCATACGTAACTTTTTTTATTTTATAATAATTTCAGACTGTTAAGTGTTGATAATTTTACGGGAGCCCGATGCTACTTTAGATGTCTGAAGGAATGTGTCTAAATGGCGCGGATATATTAACTGCCGCAGGAACGATAATTGTCTGGTTACAGTGCCGAAGAAAGCTTCATGTAGACCCGGCTCTGTTTGTTCCTCGAACCTAAAGCTGCAAGAAATGAGGAGACGTCCCGTAATTTGTATTTGCGGAAGCCAGCTCCGTTTTTCGCCATTACTGATAGCGTTTCCGTGTATTAACTGCACATTTATGTACACATTTTCATGAATAAAATAACACTTTAATATTGAGGTATTGATAATGAGCACTGGGTGTAACTGAATTTCAATTTTGTTTGGACCTCCATTGCCTACAATGCCTACCAAAAAATAACAAAAAAACGAAGGACACAATACACGGATGTTAGAAACATGATACTGCCTGGTTCCACTTAATAAGCACAATTAGAAAAGTGCAAAATATCAATTCGAAGAAACTTTACTTTTTCAAACCGTACAATAATAATAATAATTTTATGTAAATTGCCTTTACATTGAAAATTCATTTCTAAGAGTTGCTCGATTGTATAAATGCAGTCACACACACACACACACACACACACACACACACACACAAATAAGACTTAATTGAACAACTTTATATTGGCAATAATAAAACAACGCCCATTTTTACTAATTTACTTATTGGTGGCAAATTCTCTTTCCGAACTTCGTCAGCAGATAAACATCCTTCAGTTTACCACCTCAAAAACTTTGCAAATATCAGTGAAGAGCAAAAAAAAACTGGTACACCTGCCTTGCGCACTTTCTTGTAAGTGCGCAAGGTGGTACCTCTGTCGGGGTCATCATAGCATGACGAGCACACGCGTCTTGGTAACAGTATTTGCTTGCTTATCAGTTTTCATTTAAGACGTATTAGATAGGTATTAAATATGGCTTAACGTGTTAACGTATTAGATATGGCTTAACGTCTCGACGACAGCAAGGTCAGAGCAAGTTGCCCAGAGAAGCAGTAAT
Source organism: Clitarchus hookeri (assembly GCA_002778355.1). Lineage (NCBI taxonomy): Eukaryota > Metazoa > Arthropoda > Insecta > Phasmatodea > Phasmatidae > Clitarchus > Clitarchus hookeri. The sequence continues at coordinate 70,810 of NQII01009076.1, forward strand.
CGGCCATGGAGGAACCATCCCAGTATCCGCTTGGAGTGATTTCGGGAAACCACGGGAAATGAGAAATCAGGAATGCTGGATCGGGACTCGAACTCAGGTCCTCCCGAATGCGAGTATTGCGCCACCTCGCTCGGTGACGTATTAGGAATAAAATCGCTAAATAAAAGATACATCCGAAGCCAGAGCTGCACAAGCTTAGCAAAGACAAGAAAACGGAACCATAAATGGTATAACCAGGCCACGGTTAATAAACACACATTTTGTGTTCCTTGCTTAGTTTCTTTGTACATAAAGTCCTCCTTTCAACCTTCCATAGCTACACGTAAAAAAATAACACTGTCACTGACCTGGCGATTGTAACTCACATATGCCGACCATACTAAACAGTATGAAAATCGTGCATGAAAGGGTTTGTGTTTAAGCACTTTAAAAAAAGCAGTTCAGTTACTTAATCATTTGTGTCAACCCCCTGAAGTTGGTCTACCTATTTGATTTGCTAACAAGTATTGAACGTATACCAATGGGCTTCTGTAATTTTTCCTTGATTTTTGAGAGATTTTTAATTATTTTTCGTTCACGCAATTTACGAACATGTCATTATATGACTCTGCGACCACGAATTAAGGTAACTGTTGTGTTGTTTCAATCTGTTGGTTACCATGTCTAGAGCTGTTTCCGCAAGAATTTTAACTTAACCCCTAAATTTCTTTGGAACCTAGTTTCTTTTTTTCATACCTGTGCACATGCTATCTCAGCCCTGTATTTAAAATGGACATTAACGCCACATTTGCTTCGCATTATTGTGATATCATACCATGGTACACCACTAATGAAATTACCGCATTTCTTTCATTTGTGTAAATTAAAAGTGTTCGTCTGCAAGACCAAGTGACGATAGTGCATTCAAGATGGAGCCATGTGCTTATTTCCGGGTAAAACATGTAGGCGTAACAACTGAACCGATTCTCTTTTGTTTGCTTTGTACATACACACATTCCATGCTTACGTTAATGTAATTAGACCAGTCTACGCCAACCCCGAGGTGGATATTCTCGGAACACTGTTTTCCTAGCCTTACATTAAAAAAACAAAAACAAACTAAGAACGCTTCTTTTTATTTCAATGCGAATGTGGGAAGTTTAGCTGCTATGGCAGACGAAAGAGAAACACAACACGCATTAAAACATTGGAAATTATATGTTCTTAAAAAACAAGAGTTCATGATTAATACGGACAACACATCTAATATCCAACGAACTTGAGTCCTCGCCTAAAACCTTCTTTCACTTTATATAAACGAATGTTAATACTGAATTCTACTTAATGTTGTATGTGACTAAAATAAATTTTCAATATACATATATTTTTAATAACTTCCTAATGAGGGAAATTTTTTTACCTAAGTGAATAAACAATTATATTTTCTGGGGTAGCTCTTGGATTTTCGTGCTGGACGATGATGCTATTTGGCGGGTTTTCTCGGAGATCTACCTGTACCCACACCCTTTCATTCCGGCGCTGCTTCACATTCACCTCGCTTCGCTCTCGTCGGCTCACGGTGTTATGAACCGTCCAAATCTCCTCATTCACTCTTAATACATATATTCTATATATTATTTTCTGATTTTTTAAAATAATAATATTAAATTTTAATTGTTTTGCTAACCCTTTTATATACACTAAATTTTACGGTTTCAGGTGTTGCTGTATTCAAGTCGGTACTATAATTGTTTAGTACGTTTTCACTGTCGGCTATATGTTCGGCTTCGGTAATATCAATCAATTATGACCCAGACAAGTAAGAATGTCAGCGAATAATTTACCCACAGGTTACATCATTGATAATTACAGACCAAAATTAGCCTAAACGTGCGTAATGTACACAATTGCGTTCACTGAGTCTGAATGGATTAAGCATTGCTTAAATGCCGGAGGCTTCTTGTAATATTTTTTTAATGTGAAAAAAGGTAATGAAACATTAATTAAAATATGATTAGTTTTCTCCGGCCTAGAAGTAAACGCAAGTTTTCGCTAGCACACAGAAATAGAATATATATATTTTTTTAAAGTTATTTTTTATATATACTAGAGACAATACACGATATTCAATGTCTGTGCGCAATGGAAAGCTTTGATCCATTCGCGCAAAATGATGAAAGGTAATTTATTATTTTTAAAATATACATGCCATACATCGTGAATATGTTAAAGTTAAACGAAATTGGCTTGTTAACAAAGCATTATTTTTTTTATTACTTCGTATCTTGCCCAGTGGCGGATTTAAGGGCGAAGTGGATGGGGAAAATACGTTTTTTTTCACATTATTTACTGGGATTAAAATTTATATATTCAAAATATTATGCAGTTGCAATTAAATATTTGTAATATTATCACTATATGCATTTATGTACGCACACACAAACACATCTATTATAAACACAGAAGCTCTTACTTAGACACATTTTAATTTTTATCACGTCGCCATTCTGTCCGCTAAAATTTTTGAATGAAAATACTAAGCTTTAACATTTAATAGTGACGATATAATCAAGTAAGTCACCGAGAAAGCATGTACACGTGAGTCTGCATGTATGTTTATACAACAGCTTTAACACCAGCAATGCAACAGAATTGCTGCATTCCTCCTCTCGACTGAGGTAGCCACTGTTTACTTGAGGATGGGTCTTTCTATCCATGATGTATTGTTTATGCTTGTTGATTTAAGCTTTTAAGAATTTACTTTTAGAAAAAAACCTCTTGTGTCATAGCGTGTAGTACAGGAGTAACATTTCAATTATTAATGTATTACTAATTCACAACTTGAATAATATAAATATTACTTTCCTGAAGAAAATTTATTAGTATGCAAAAAAAAAGGGCATTGGGTCGGTTAAAAAATATTTACTTGTTTAAGAATTCGATTAACTTAAGACTATTTTTGTGGTAAACATCCCGATGTTTCTCTGAAATATTAAACAGTTTGAAAAATGAATTTAAAAAAATTATAAAAAAACATTCCCGTATTTAAATTTAGGTAAGATTAGATTTCTTTGAAAAACTCTACCATTTACATACCCGATGTGTCACTCATCTCTCAACTGTATCTTATATTGGGTATGTTTATAACAGCCTCATAAGAGACGATTTTGGTTTTTATTGATTCAAGGAAACGAGGGTAATTATTATCCTCATGAAGTAAATGTTAACCAGAAGGGCACGAACAAGAAAACGACGAACAGTTGGATAAAACAAATTGGCGTAAGGCGAAACGCCATGCCTGAATTCAGGTATCTACTACTGTACTTGCGCTCTTGTATACTTCGCAGACCCCTGTCGCCATACTTGATGAATTTGGACAGGCAAACTTGTTGGCTTCGACCACAGATATTGCCCAGCCAATTTATTTTATTTAACATGCATTTCGGTGAATAACTCGTTATTTACCGAAATTCTGTAGTGTTAAATTAAGGATTCAATATTATTTCAATTTGACTTACATAAAATTTATTGTCATGCTGATTGTATGTGAGTTTTCAATTTTGATTGCTTGTTTTACATTAGCTTCTGTCGGTTATGAACAGATAGGCCTAATACAAATTTATTGTTTATAATTTTTTTAAGGTATATCTTTTCATAATTATTTACTTAGTTCAAAATTCTATGCTTTCGAATTAATGATATTGTCCTGTTAGTCTTTAAATAAAGTAATCATGTCGAAAATCAGTTGTAATCTACAAAATTCATCTCAAAATTGCGGCACATGTAAGCCGCAAGACCGCGAAAGTATACATGTTCGTTTACTTGAATACATGCAATTCGGACAGCACTGATGATGTCACTTTCAGGCACAGGTACGCATGAGTATGTACGTACTTCAGAAGGATTCGGATGTGGCATAATATTTATAATTACGTTTCTCTAGTGAATTCGTTCATGACAATTTTTTTTTTAAAACCTCCTCTCTGGCCATTAATATATGATACAACAAAGTAAAACTTGAAACTTTTTGCACCTATACACTATAATGTTTTAAACAAGATCTGCACAATCACCTAAAGTAGATATTTCATTGTGAAAAGCTAAATATAAAAGCTGTATGGTAACAATGGACGTTTTCCATAGTTTTGCAGTGGAACAAGTGCGTGCTACATTCGAAGATTGCTGTTTTAACTGCTGTCTTGCATGCCAGAGAGTTTAGTCAGCCNTGTATTACTAATTCACAACTTGAATAATATAAATATTACTTTCCTGAAGAAAATTTATTAGTATGCAAAAAAAAAAGGGCATTGGGTTGGTTAAAAAATATTTACTTGTTTAAGAATTCGATTAACTTAAGACTATTTTTGTGGTAAACATCCCGATGTTTCTCTGAAATATTAAACAGTTTGAAAAATGAATTTAAAAAAATTATAAAAAAACATTCCCGTATTTAAATTTAGGTAAGATTAGATTTCTTTGAAAAACTCTACCATTTACATACCCGATGTGTCACTCATCTCTCAACTGTATCTTATATTGGGTATGTTTATAACAGCCTCATAAGAGACGATTTTGGTTTTTATTGATTCAAGGAAACGAGGGTAATTATTATCCTCATTAAGTAAATGTTAACAAGAAGAGCACGAATAATAAAACGACGAACAGTTGGATAAAACAAATTGGCGTAAGGCGAAACGCCATGCCTGAATTCAGGTATCTACTACTGTACTTGCGCTCTTGTATACTTCGCAGACCCCTGTCGCCATACTTGATGAATTTGGACAGGCAAACTTGTTGGCTTCGACCACAGATATTGCCCAGCCAATTTATTTTATTTAACATGCATTTCGGTGAATAACTCGTTATTTACCGAAATTTTGTAGTGTTAAATTAAGGATTCAATATTATTTCAATTTGACTTACATAAAATTTATTGTCATGCTGATTGTATGTGAGTTTTCAATTTTGATTGCTTGTTTTACATTAGCTTCTGTCGGTTATGAACAGATAGGTCTAATACAAATTTATTGTTTATAATTTTTTTAAGGTATATCTTTCCATAATTATTTACTTAGTTCAAAATTCTATGCTTTCGAATTAGTGATATTGTCCTGTTAGTCTTTAAATAAAGTAATCATGTCGAAAATCAGTTGTAATCTACAAAATTCATCTCAAAATTGCGGCACATGTAAGCCGCAAGACCGCGAAAGTATACATGTTCGTTTACTTGAATACATGCAATTCGGACAGCACTGATGATGTCACTTTCAGGGACAGGTACTCATGAGTATGTACGTACTTCAGAAGGATTCGGATGTGGCATAATATTTATAATTACGTTTCTCTAGTGAATTCGTTCATGACAATTTTTTTTTAAAACCTCCTCTCTGGCCATTAACACATGATACAACAAAGTAAAACTTGAAACTTTTTGCACCTATATACTATAATGTTTTAAACAAGATCTGCACAATCACCTAAAGTAGATATTTCATTGTGAAAAGCTAAATACAAAAGCTGTAAGATAATAATGGGTGTTTTCCATAGTTTTGTAGTGGAACAAGTGCGTGCTACATTCGAAGATTGCTGTTTTAACTGCTGTCTTGCATGCCAGAGAGTTTAGTCAGCCCCGAGCACACGTGATCCACATTACACAAAGTTAAAACTTTATTCCTATCATACTGTGGATAGAAACATCTCAATGTGCTTGCTTTAAAGCACGTGCATCGGGATAGTCCGACTGACAAGGGAAGGTAGTTAATCGTTTTGTACAAGGAGCTGCATGTGCCCCTAGCAGGCTACTTTAGAATCAACATGGTGGCTGAGCGAGAGCAACACCAGTGCATTCTATCTGCCATCTCCATAAAAAAATATGGTGGTCGAACGACTTGTGCACCGCTAGCAACAGCCGATGTAAATAAAAGACAAGTGGAAACATGATGGTGGAGAAAATGGCGTATGGCAGAAACAATATGGCAGATGAAAACAATATGGCGCATGAAAACATGATAGTGGACGGAAACAAGATGGCGGACAGAAAAAATATGGTGGACGGAAACAATATGGTGGACGGAAAAAATATGGCGGACGGAAACAATATGGCGGACGGCAACAAGATGACGGACAGAAACAAGATGACGGACAGAAACAAGATGACGGACAGAAACAAGATGACGGACGGAAACAAGATAGCAAATTGAAACAGGATAGAGGACGGAAACAAGATGGAGGATCCAAGATGGCGGCAGATCCACAGCCCCCTGCCCTTGTTCACGGATCGACAAAATATATCTACTGTCTCCGGTTGCAACTGATACCGCGCGCATCCATAAATAATCTAACAACTCTTTCCTTAATTTCCACTCGCTAGCGCGGTACAAAGCAACGAGAGCGAAACCATATGAACATAGGCAGTTTTATTAATTGACACACAAAATGTGATTTTCCTTGTTTTTAATTAATATAATTTCATCAAAAGATGTGTTTAGTAAAAGCAACACAACTTCCAGGCGTGTCTTCCAATTCTGAATAAGGACAACCACGTCAATTACAATATGCATACATTAAGAAACAACGTGGATCAGCTTTTACGAACCCACATGCTTTGCCATAACGTGATTTACAATTACACGTCACCAATTTTGATGTTCATGGGAGCTGGTGGCTCAGCAGTAGACTACGCATTACAAGAGCGTTAGCCATTATTTTCGAACCCCAGTGGTTACGTTGTAACATCACTTCCTGCCAAGACTATTTGATTGAAAACCATAATTTAGTGTTGCCACACAGCCGAATAAGTTGAAGATAGGCTTTAAAGAAGTAAAGCATCGCTTAAACGTCCGACAAATTTTTTCAAACAATTGAAATTTTTATTCATTAAAATTATATTCTACTCTTTGGGCATTGTACCTGCAGTACTAGAATGAAAAGTTGATTGGAGAGATTTGGGTGGCTCGTAACAACGAGGTCATGAGAGCCGATACTAGAATGAAAAATCACCCACGCTTGCTACTTTGCCCTGATTAGNGGCTCGTAACAACGAGGTCATGAGAGCCGATACTAGAATGAAAAATCACCCACGCTTGCTACTTTGCCCTGATTAGAAAGATAGTTATTGGATAAAGGAATTACATAATGTAATTTTTCACATTTTTTCCGGAAACTTATGTACGCCCCTTTCCTTTCCCGAAAAAAAAACGACATTTCACAACCACTCACTGCGCGTAGAAACAAAATTACATCACTCAGATTTTATTTTATAAATGTCGAGCTCTGCAGATCTCGAGGGCGGTATGATCGCAATTCTGTTGTACCTTAAGTAAGAGCAATTGGAGGTCTAACCCATGTCTTGCCCAACAGTTGAGCATATTGAAAGTGCTGTGATTTTCAAATAGCTGTTTGAATATTGGTCATCTCTGTCATCTGTGCAAGTCTTACTGTTAAGTCAAGCTATCTCAAATATCTCCGATGATTGGGACATGGAAAGAGTGTTAATCTAAAAATGTTCGAACAATTCATTTACATATTGCATGTTCATAAAAAAAATAGCTTTACTTATTGTTTGTTTAGTACCCGCCAAAAGCCTTTGTACTTTCTTTTCAGGACAGGACAGTGTAGGCAATTGAGAGAGTGTACAATATATGCATGAACTATCCCAGCATTCGCTTGTAGTAAGGGTGGAAAAACCAATTTAAGAAAAAAACATCTACAGTTTAGCCGGCAGGGATAGAACCCACGACCTCTCGAATGCGAGTAAGGCACACTACCGCATTATCAAACACGCTCAGTTAACCAAACGTGCTAGCTAACGTGTTTCTTTAGTCACCGACTCCGACGGTCATTATTCTTTGTACTAAAGAGCGATTCTGAATAGGCATCAGAATCTGCAATAGTTATCCCCGTATGTTTCTTTAGGTACATTGAGCACATTTCAAATATCTCTATAAAAAGTGGCCTTGTGTGGTCATACAACTCGGCAGATGAGTTACTCACCATGAAAGCGAAAGACATACAGAATGTTGTGATTTGATACGCCTACCCGTGCATTGTCAATAGCTTGATGCAGAGAAGACGTTGTAATCTTTAGCATTCCTTCATCGTCAAATAATGGCATAGGAATTGCCGACAACGCACGAGCGAAGCACTCTTGCAGCTTTCTTTTCCGCATTAAATCGTTATATCAATAAAATTGCATTTACACTTTATATAGCAAATTCGCTACTCTTTTATTCTGGTTTGGAATAATTTCGCGTTTATATTAGTCATTTGGTCGCTTTTTGTTAAAAAACACTTTAAAACTATGCATTTCGGGGGCCATTTTCCGAAATGGTGGACGATGCGCAACTTGGAGGCACGAGNAAAAAACACTTTAAAACTATGCATTTCGGGGGCCATTTTCCGAAATGGTGGACGATGCGCAACTTGGAGGCACGAGGACTTTTGACATGCTTTTCGGATAGCCTTCACGCGTACATGTAGCAAATTTCTAAGTTTTATAAATCACTTCCGCTATTTGAAACAAATAGATCTAATTTGCGCAGTCTACCAGTATAAATGTGCGTGTGATGAATTATTTGTAAGTCTGTTTCCTGCGATCTATAGGCTGCTGTGAGATAGTAGATTCTCAGTTACTTCCAATTTTTCTGAAGCCGTGTTAAAGTTATACTTTCGGATATTCCTCCACCTCAAGCTAACAAAGCTTAACCAAACTTAGAAAATTACATCAAAGTGGCAACGCACTGCATTCGTTACGTACTTGGTGTAATAATATTTTGCATAAGAACTATTTCTTACTAGGAATTACCAACACATCTATTTTTCCTCTGTTTTTATTCAACTTAATTATAAATAAAAAATATCATAGTTTATAGATAACATATACGAAAATGTCAATTTTACCAAAAAATAAGATAATTTATGTTAACAGAAGTACAAAACGCTTGTGATATAGGAAACTGCCAAACACGTCATACATGGGGCGATTTTCCAAAGTTCTATTCAAAAAGTGTGAAGAAACCGCGAATAGACTCTATCACGTTGCAAGGCACAGTCGCTACACGCAGAGTGCGTAGCAGGCTCGCCGGACTGGAGGCGGTCGTTGCTATGCAGCCGGCGATACATTATCAATTGGAGGCGTCGTCTAGCCAGCAGCGGCGGTCCATTACGGCCCGGCCGGGCTGGGCCGGGAAGGTAAACGCCACGGCCACCCGAGTGTCGCCGGCCGGGGAGTCTCCCCTTACGCCGGAGAAAGGCGAGGCGCCGTGCCGTGGGGAAAATGTTCGTGATGGGAAAACGCACGTGACTTGGGACGGAAATGCGCGTCGACAGGAAGCCCGCGCCACCCTCCAGTGGCGAGAAAACACCAGCCGTGCCCACAATCGGAAATCAATTTTGTGGAACTGTTTTACTAACCACAAACGGGGATGAAATAACAACCCCCCCGACAGGCGAATGAAAATAACTTAAAAGACTTAAAACTATAACGACTTTCATTTTGCACGTAGACTTCTTAAGATGGGTTACATATATTTTTGTCTTCTGCGGGGCCGCGGTTGTGTAGTGGTTAGACTACTCGCCTCCCACTAAAGCGGACCTGGTTCGATTCCCAGCGGAGCCGCTCCCGCATTTTCGCATGTGGGAATCGTGGCTGACGATGCCGCTAGTCAGCGGGTTGTCTCGGTGATCTCCCGTTTTCCCCGCCCCTTCATTTCGGCACCTCTCCTTACTCACCTCGCTTCACCCTCACCGGCTCACAAGACCTCGATGTTAAGAGCCACCCAAATCTCTTCGCTCTTCACTCACTTTACCTTCTGCAAATATTCGCATTGTTGACTCACGGATTGACGACAAAACTGTCAAAATCACGTTATTAAAAGTGACTTGTATGATTAGTATGATTATGTTGAGTCTGGACAACGGGGTCTGGCATTAAAGCTAAGAGCCGGCAGACGCCATCTTGAATTTCCCTTTTTTTTCCGTTTTTATTTCAAAATTTTTCTTTTTTCCTTTGAAATCGGCCATTTTTCGCTTAAAATTTCCGGTTTTCCCTTAAAATTTCTCTTTTCCACTTTAAATTTCTCGTTTTTCCCACAACAATCACCGAGCCCCTCATTTGCAAAGAACGAGCCTCCTTCTTTTTTTTTTTTTTTTTTGCAAAAGTAAGCCTTTGGAAGCATTTGGGGGAGCACGTTTTTGCCCATTACCTTGACCTTGACCCTATGCCTGTGACCTTGTATGACCTTGAAATAAAACAAAATTCGAATCCCAAAACAATCCTAAAAATAAAATTTAAAAACAAATATAAAAAATTGAAGAAATAATTGAAAAAGAAATAAAATCTTATTTTCAGAAATTATTTAAAGATATACATGTAGGAGGTTAGGGGTTCAATGGCAGGTGGATCGACTAAGCTCCCGTCACGACCGGCCCTCGCCAGGTCGGCCAGTGTCCATCTCGTCCACCATGTTGGAAGTCATTGACCTTGACCTCGTTGATCTTTGACATTNTCGCCAGGTCGGCCAGTGTCCATCTCGTCCACCATGTTGGAAGTCATTGACCTTGACCTCGTTGATCTTTGACATTAAAAACCCTAAAAATCCCAAAAATGAAAAAAAAATTAAAAAAATTAAAAATTGAGATTAAAATTACACTGCCGTAACCTGACTGCCAATTTAGATCCAGGTGACCTTAACCTTGACCCAATACCTTGATCTTGAATGACATTTAACCCAAAGCATTTGCAAAATTGTTTTAAAAATTCTTTAAAAAATTATAAAAATGGCTAAATATTAATTTTTAAAATATAAACATTTTATTATATAAAATATTAAAAAATGTTTAAAAAAATCTAAATTTTGAATGTTTTGGCATTGAGGGGATGTGGACTGGAAACGACTAGCCTCCACGATACGTCTCCCAACCACCACATTGAATCCAAGTAACCTTGAACTTGACCTTCGAACTTGACCCCGTAACCCTGTATGACCTTGAACCCAAAATCACACAATTCTCCTAAAAAATACTAATATTAAATCATTCAAAAATTATAAATAATTGTAAATATTTATTATAAAAAAAATTACATTTCCGAAGGTTTCCTCAGCACCACGTCCAGTAGGCGACTGACCCACTCCAATGTTTCTCATTGATTAATTAGTCGACAGGCTTCCACCCCTCACCATTGCTCATTCTGTCGAATGCAATCCGCCCACCATATTCAATTTTTTTCGTTTATCATTCGTTTTCATTTTCATCACTAGGTGATGCTAGTGTATTAATTATCGATTTCATCACCAGACGAGCTGCCGATTTAGCCACAATGTATGTTGTTGTCGGCCTTGGTTTTGGCCCTAGGTGACCTATAATCCAAAACCTATAGAAGAATTTCACAAAATCGAACAAATCCCAAAAATTGACGGAGAAATTACATTATTGACACCGACTAACACCTTGGATTCTATTTTGCTTAGTCACCTTTCCATCATGCTCAGTCATTCCTACTAATCTGTGCTCCATCCACCTCTTGTATTTTATCCATGCTTTGTTATTCCATGTCAGTCATCTTTGTTTCCATCACTACCACCATCTTACGNCCACCTCTTGTATTTTATCCATGCTTTGTTATTCCATGTCAGTCATCTTTGTTTCCATCACTACCACCATCTTACGTAACATCGTCAAGATGTTTCCAACATACTTATGCTCTATAATTCCATGTCACCCATATATGATTTCATTTGTTTACGCTACCAGACAAGCCGGCGAAACAAACATTCTCTCATGCTCTGCCATGCCATATTCACTATCTTTGATTTCGTTTCTTTCTTAGTTACTTTTTTTTAATTCCCTATCATTCCTACTTGATTTAGTCGCAGACCATCATATTAGATTTTATTCATGCTCTACCATTCCATCTCGATTTAGTAGCCTGCTGATTACTCGGTCCCCTCAAACCACCATATTGGATTACATCACTTCTGCAATCATTGAATATAACATATATGTCCTTTAATCATAAATATCTTCCATTTAGTTTGTCATTTATGTTTACTGGAAAAATAACTGTTGTGTGTTAAATCAGGACCGGGCATGTAATTTATGTAGGACCTCTCTTCGCCATATACTGCACTGAAGCAGGTCTGGCCAGGCTCGACTCAGCCTTCACCCTCCCCTCCCTCGATGTCTCAGGGTCAAATTTCTAACACTTCAACAGCTTACTTCCAAGGCTGCTACATCCAACCTACTGATAATGTATTACAGTATTAATCTGCTCTTTTTTTGTACGCTTCAGTATATACCTTTGCTCATTACCAATGATTATGCACATTCAGTGATTGGCCTATACAAGAAATCTTGAAGTACTAACTTTCAAATCATCATATTTTACCCACATCACTTCATTAATTTTTATTATCATGCTCACTTACAGCATCGGCTTGTAGTGGCAGATCTGAAAGCCAAGGCTACCTTATTACCTACATCAGGGAAAGTAGGCACGCTAGGATAAGGTACATCAGCACTAGTGAGAAATAAAACACTTTTGTTTATTCATTGAAAACATATTTTTTTACATACATCAGACTACAAACATAAAAAAACTGAATCCTCAGATTCTCCATACTATACATGCAGTGTCTTTCCAGCAACATGCTCACTTTTCACATAATTAATATAATTCCTTATACGCAGCACGAGACAGTCTACGCTAGCAAGTATCCACCCANATGCTCACTTTTCACATAATTAATATAATTCCTTATACGCAGCACGAGACAGTCTACGCTAGCAAGTATCCACCCAGAAACCTTAGTCATATATTCTTCTTCTTCTTCACGACAAAGTTTTTCTTTCAATACCTTTACAGCCTTTGGAATGCTATAAACGTTGTACGATGCTTCATTTGCAGTCTTGAATGCCCGCCGGCTGATTTCTTCATCCAAAGGTTGAGACTTTTCATAGGTACACTCCAGCGAAACATTATATTTTATGGGACCTTCTTCGAATTCTTCTGTTAATTGATTGATTATCTTTTGCTTAATGTGGTTCAGGTATGAACATATGTCTTTCGTATCAACAACGTTATTTCCAATTACATAATCTTTTAAAATGCCCTTGAATGCTGACTTTTTAGGTAAAATCCATTCGATGTGGTATCGCCAATAACTAGTACAGGGCGTTTCTTAGCTGCAGGAACTCTGCCTTTACAGTTCTTGATATGTATATTCAGCTTATAACTTCGTTTGAACAGATGTTTACACTTAACACATTGTTGCATAATACAGTAAGGACCCTTCACACAGGTAGTTCTTTCGTGCTTTCTTGCACTTTGGCCATTGGCAAATATCTTGTCACAATAACAACAACGAAGACTTGACGAAGTCATCGATGACGATAATGCTTTAGGTGCTCCATCCGAAGAAGTCAATGGCATCCCCGAAGAAGTAGCTGGCGACACTGCTGTGAGTGACCCATCCGAAGAAGACGATGGTTCTTTCGGCGTCATACCTTAAGAAGTCGATGCCACTGCTGGTAGCATTCCCGAAGAAGTCGATGGCTTCGTCGGCACCATGTGCGAAGAAGTCGATGGCACTTCCATAGATCCCATTAGCTTTGAAATTTCTGAAGACATCACAGATGCAGAATAAAACTTTGACTCGGCAGACGCGAAGCCGCAAAAGTTAGCCAAGACGATCCACCTTTCATGTCAGCCGCTGTCAAACTAACCTCTTAGTTGACCCCCAAATACTTATAATATTCCCTTATGCAATCCCTATGCCATTATGTTGACATTGAACCAATCATATTACGCCAATAAGACATTGTACGGACATTGGCCAGCCAATCACAGAGTAGCCACATGACTGCAGCTTGCCAATAGCACGCAGGCACTTAGCATCGTACTTAGTATTGCAGTTAGCACCTCACTTAGCACTGCACTTAGGCAAGTCACACACCAGAAATGACCCATAGCGACCCATAAATGACACATAACGACTCATGAATAACAGCATAAATGACCCACGAATGACTCACAATGACCTGTAAATGACCCATAAATGACACTTAATGACCCTAAATGAATCATATCTTAAATCATTGGGTGAGAAAGGGAGGGGAAAGGGAAAGTAACAGAATGTTCTACCCGCTCATATCTGCAAATACGAGTGTAATCCTCCTTTCATGAATAACATATTTAACCTTTGTTCCGACGGGAAAACCTAACACATTTTTGCACCGATTATATATATATATATATGTGTGTGTGTATACACATACGTGCCTGAAACCAAATTAAGGTAAGAGAAAACAGACTACCCAATACAAAAATGGGGGAAAAGTAACGAACTTAAGATAATACATTTCATACCCCGAACAGTGCTACATATTTATATTTCCGAGTCGAAGCGATATTCCGAGGTGAAAAAAAAAANATACATTTCATACCCCGAACAGTGCTACATATTTATATTTCCGAGTCGAAGCGATATTCCGAGGTGAAAAAAAAAACCTAGTATTTTAAGTTGCATTAATCTTGAACCTTCAGGTAAAACGTCGATGTTCACACACCAAAAACNAAAAAAAAACCTAGTATTTTAAGTTGCATTAATCTTGAACCTTCAGGTAAAACGTCGATGTTCACACACCAAAAACCTGACCATTAAAAAAAAGGTCTGGTCCCCTAATATAAAATGTTTTAAATTACAGAGTACGCGAGATCATATCAGAGTTAAATACCGATTCTGAAATAATCCCCAGTTAATTATGAACCTGCAGAGATATATATACACTTTGGCATCGTTTCAGCCTAGGTATTCCAGTGTATCACNCCCCAGTTAATTATGAACCTGCAGAGATATATATACACTTTGGCATCGTTTCAGCCTAGGTATTCCAGTGTATCATAGACATACGAACGATAAATTTTCGAAATGTCAGAAGCGAGAGCTAAATCACCCATTATCGCTGTTCATTTTTGCGACATACTTTGTGCGCCTCCATCATGCCCAGAAAGAGTTCTGATGCTTGCTAGCATATTTGAGCTCTATAAGCCCCTCGTGATGCCACGAAGATACAAAATCTCGTATAATGTAAGTACATAAGCTATAGATTCACAAAAAAAAAAAAAATTAAAAATACTTATGTTTGCGCACATGAAGTTTATTACCCATGCAAAATTAAAAAAGTATCAGACTGTCGGAGAGATTACTCAGGTCAGAAGGCCTACTGCAATCTGTGAAATTATGAAGATTNATTAAAAAAGTATCAGACTGTCGGAGAGATTACTCAGGTCAGAAGGCCTACTGCAATCTGTGAAATTATGAAGATTTGGACAGATCAGTTTAGGCTCCCCATCGAATACGGCACCCCAGGCCCATTTTACAACGATGACCTCTTCCACGGTGTCACATAAGAGGGGGGTTGCAGTAGGCAGAGCTCTCATTTCCCATCACGAGTGCGCGTACAACATCCTTCCTTTTGTACACACATTTTCGCACAGGGGGTCTACTTCAACATAAGCCCCATTCTTCACTTGGCCTCTTCCCCCCACAACGAGACAAGTTCGATTCCCGGCAGTGTCACTCCCAGATTTTCGTCCTCTCATTCCTCAAAAACATTCCTTCCTCTCAGTTAGTTTGTCAAACAAAACTCAGCCAACTTAAACAGTACTTCAGATTGAACCATATATCCCGTAACGCACTTTCTCGTTCAATTTTTCTTTAGAACAGACCATTACGTTCGATTTTATACACTACTGATTTTTTTTTTTTGAAAAGCACTAGGGTAAGGTTCAATAAATTAAAAGTGCACAACTAAGAACACATAAAAGTATTATCTTAATTTCCCCATGCATTCAATCTTTGCATTTCTCTGATGTTTGCAAATGACGTATAGCACAAATGGTTTCATTCGATGTAACCCCTTTCCTTAAGTTCGCCGATGATTAAAAATAGTTCCTTACTGTGCAAGACAATCAAATGTCTGAGTCTATCAACAAGGTCATTGGGGTCTTCAGAAAATATGAAATTGGTGTTCTTGTGGTCTTCTGCATTATTCNTCTGAGTCTATCAACAAGGTCATTGGGGTCTTCAGAAAATATGAAATTGGTGTTCTTGTGGTCTTCTGCATTATTCATGACACTTTTTTTCAGCAAATCTGGTGAGGAAATAAGTGAGGATGTCGAAAAAATCGCCACTGTTTCGCCGTCAACATTTTCTTCATTATCGTATACATGGCCCTTCCCTTTTTCGCAACTCTTCTAGCCGGAACTAAATCTCATATACGCTGAAGAAACTTAGGAAAAATCAGTCATATATGACTCACTATAACCTGTTTTATTTNTCTGAGTCTATCAACAAGGTCATTGGGGTCTTCAGAAAATATGAAATTGGTGTTCTTGTGGTCTTCTGCATTATTAATGACACTTTTTTTCAGCAAATCTGGTGAGGAAATAAGTGAGGATGTCGAAAAAATCGCCACTGTTTCGCCGTCAACATTTTCTTCATTATCGTATACATGGCCCTTCCCTTTTTCGCAACTCTTCTAGCAGGAACTAAATCTCATATACGCTGAAGAAACTTAGGAAAAATCAGTCATATATGACTCACTATAACCTGTTTTATTTNGGAACTAAATCTCATATACGCTGAAGAAACTTAGGAAAAATCAGTCATATATGACTCACTATAACCTGTTTTATTTACGGAATATTCTCACAACACACAGCGAGCAGCGTCGCTTCGATTGTGANGACTCACTATAACCTGTTTTATTTACGGAATATTCTCACAACACACAGCGAGCAGCGTCGCTTCGATTGTGATTATCAGGGGTATTGACGGGGGAGCATGTCATGCAAAAATAGCCTCCCATGAACCTTGATATGTATCGACTCAGGAAATAATCGTTGAAAAACTACTGCCGTGAATACCAACCACGATGGAAAAACATAATTTTGAATATTTACGAAAAATCTAATATGAAAACCTTACTGCCGAGTATAACATAGATCACGATCAGTTCATGAATATATGATTGTAAATATGCATCAAATCGGTTTTGAACCATGGCGATAACGTTCAGGCACATCCTCATGTTTGCTAATAATGCCTTGCACCCTAGGGTGAAAACGAGCCCATGCTTACACAAGTAAAAGTTCTCAACATCGCACCTCAGTCCTTCACCAGAGATANAACGAGCCCATGCTTACACAAGTAAAAGTTCTCAACATCGCACCTCAGTCCTTCACCAGAGATAAAGTAATTATTCATTCCATTAAAATGAAGGCAGCAATAAATGCAAGCCCTATTCCCGATGCATATATATTTACAAACTGTTATGTGAACACTGCGATAATCACCATCCCATAGAACCACGAAACGCAGCGGTGGAGATCAGGCACCCTTCATTACGTTTATTTGGCACCGACACAGGACTGGACACGCTCAATGCGTNACCATCCCATAGAACCACGAAACGCAGCGGTGGAGATCAGGCACCCTTCATTACGTTTATTTGGCACCGACACAGGACTGGACACGCTCAATGCGTCACACCATCCTCTCAACAGCAGTTGCACAGCTACCAGAGCGCACGCCTCCCATCAAGGCGAGCTAGGTTCGATTTCCGGCATGGGTCGCACCTGTATTTTCGTGCATGTGAGAAACGTGATTGATGCGGTTGCCAACAGCATCACCTGTGATGCGACTTGGCGGTGTCCGGCAGATTTTCTCGGGGCACTTGACCTTCTTCTCCGACCTAAACGTCCTCACCCATTTCAGCTGCTAAGCTATCTATCAATTCAAAACATACGGTGTCCCCTGAAAAAAATGTAGGGGGGGGGGGGCCGCCCACCACGATATTTTCGTGCTTTAAAAAAACCGCTTAGTACCAATGTTGATTAACGCAGATCACTGACGAAGAGTAAACGACGTGTGAAAAAATTTTCATTTTCTCGAGTTAGCTGTTGGAAACGCAGTTCAACCCACCAGTTTTCCAGTGGAAGATATCGAGGTTCTAAGATTTTCGGTCGAGAATTAGTCAGCTCATTACTCAGAATGGAGGAGCGGTCGTCCATAGGAAAAATTTTTCCCCGTTTAATTCAGAGCTAAAATACGGGTGAATTATATAGATTTTAAAAAAATTGTTGGAGCACCCTGAGAAAACCCTTATACTCTATTCACACCAGCAAGGGCCCAAAGAAAATATAAAACCTGCAGATACAGTCGCCAATGCATATTTTATATGGCTATATGCATATCATATGGTATTATAAAAATATATATATTATATGGTAATATAAATATATATACATATTCTATGGTAATTAAAGTAAAATATGCCTAAAGCATATTTTACTTTAATATAAATATATGTTAGTGCATATGCGACGGTATCTGCGGGTGTCTGTTAAATGTGTCTGTTAAAATAAACGTTGTTAGGAGCAGGGATATTTTTCAAAGGTTGAAAAGATAAGTGATTAATTAACAGCGGACTGTTTGTAAAACAATCCAGTTGAAATAATATTTTCGTATTTGGTGAATTTTTCTTGTTTTTACAAAGAGACTACCAAAACACTCGGTGGAAAATTTTCTATTATAATCAGGCCTACCTGCATTTACTTTGTTACATTAACAGATTCCATAAAATTGCCTGCAGAAAATGTTTCAGTAAATTAGTCATTATAAAAAAAATATTAAAAAAACCTTTTTTAAATACAAATTGAAACGTAAAACAAAAAAATTAAAAAATTGCCATCAGGTTTTATCATCTCGTGTAATAATTCTTTCACTATAATGTAAAGCTGGAACACATTTTCATGTTTTTGATAGAATTTTTTTAGCCGTTTCAAAATTCATCTTAGCCTCATATATCAAACAGATTAGACTTTATGGAAAATTTATGGGCGGTGAAGCGGTTCGCATTACAGTATTTTCTTTTCTGTTCAGAACAGAGTCAATTTCCGATTCCCTTTTTAGCCTTTTCAACGTTGTATGTTGACAGAGAAAGAGACTCTCCATTTCCTGTTTCAGTTACGAGATCTTTGCAAAGTGCTTCCTGCCTGAAGCGAGTCGTCCTCGAGATCCACACTCTGGGTACAGCTTAATAATAAGAATATGAGCGTATTGAGGATTTAAAATATCGCAATTCAGCCGCCTTGTCCTGTTTTTGCAAGATACCTGTCGTTTGCTCATCATGTTATCAGAGAAGTACGAGGGTTATTCGGAAAGTAAGGTCCGATTTCTTATAAAACATAAACCATCACAGATTTATTTCAAAAACTTAGTTTATTTAATATTTTACGTGTTTCTTTATTTTTCTACATAGTTTCCATATTTGTTTAAACATTTGTCATAACGTTCTACAACTTTTGTATGCCTAAGTCATAGACGTCTGCCGGCTGTGAGGATAACCAGTTTGTCACTGCTTCTTTCACCTCATCCCCTGTGACAATCTTCTCTAAAAATTGATCACCTTCCTTATGATATCGGTCCAAAAAATCAAGAGCACAAGCCATTCTTTTCATTTGCTGTTCCTCAGTAAGCAACCTGGGAACTCAACGTGCGCACAATTTGTGAAATTGAAAATTTTCAGAGATAATTTTGTGCAAAGTTGTTCTACCCACATTCGGAAATTCCAATGCTAAAGTTGAAGTTGTAAATCGCCGGTCTTCACAAATCTTTTCGTCCACGGCTTTGACCAATTCTTCTGTGATCACTGATGGTCGGCCTGATCGCGGTTCATCGTGGACATTTCCCCGCCCGTCCTTGAAAGCTCTCATCCACTTACGCACTTTGCTGTCACTCATCGCATGGGGCCATACACTTGACTTATCTGTTGATGAATTTCCGCTGCTGAAACGTTCCTTACTGTCAAAAACTGAATCACTGACCGTATTTCACAGTCGGCGGGCTGATAAATTGTTTTAAACATTTTGAACTGACACTGTAAACAGCACACTGCAACAATACCAATGCAAATGGCGTCGTATGCGAGCAAGGCATGCCGGGAGTCTGTGCGCATGCGCGTTACAGTGTTCGATTAGCTACGGCGATTCGGACCTTACTTTCCAAATAACCCTCGTACATGGGGCATATTTTATGGCGGCAAGCATATTTCTTGTAACTGTCGCATACATAAAGACTTTTAGAATTTTTTAGCAACAAGTAATTGTAAATAGCACTGTGTTGAGGACGCCGCCTTCCTGGCGCTTGAATTGCGTTGCAGTGTGTTTGAAATCCGCGTTTTTTTTTTACCAAACCATTAAACGTGTCTCCATGATACCAATATACGAAAATAAAACGCACTTCTTGTGAGGTANGCATACATAAAGACTTTTAGAATTTTTTAGCAACAAGTAATTGTAAATAGCACTGTGTTGAGGACGCCGCCTTCCCGGCGCTTGAATTGCGTTGCAGTGTGTTTGAAATCCGCGTTTTTTTTTTTACCAAACCATTAAACGTGTCTCCATGATACCAATATACGAAAATAAAACGCACTTCTTGCGAGGTACGTATAATACTCTCAATACGCAATGTACAGTAAAAATACTATTTCCGAGCCCTCCAACATAGCTAAAAACGACCTTTTCACACTGGCGTAGTTCATAATACACTGGTTGGAAACGTGGGAAACTGTTATAGGGACCTGCGCTGAACTTTGCTTCAGACTTTCCACCAATAAAATGATGGGGTCACCGCTTAAAGTCCCATAGGTAGAGCCCCGAGTATTTCGCGAATTCATTCATAGAAAAGTAGACTTCAAACACTTAGTCTTTTATCCTACTATAGTAATTGGACGGAAGGAGTCTAGACACAGCCCGTATAACTGTGAGTCAGCAATAAGCAGGAAGCAGTAGTGTGAGTTAGCGCTGAACAGCCCTTACTTGATCGCAGTAATCAATGAGAAAACGACAATGTCTGGAGTGTATGGAGAACTGTGCAGTCTAGTGTGCTGCCAAAGCAATCCGCGAAATACTCGGGGCTCTGCCCATAGGTGCACACAGCGCGACGAGAACACTGCACGCCAGTTCAGAGTCATGTGCGTAAGAGCGAAGGGACATCAGGCGCGCGTGTCAGTGTAGTTCTTATCGCTCCCGCGCTTCCCTGCCTCAAAAGCGCTAAAAATCTCCAAGTAGGTGGCGCCCTTAATCTCAGAATCTCTACAGTCTGGTTGTAACGAAAAATGAACAATGTGTGTTACTCAAAAGGTATATAAATGCAAAATTCGAGAAGAAAACATATAGAGAAAATGGCACAAAACAGATTTTCAAATTAATTTGGTGTATTAATGCGCTGTTATTACTGATGCCGTGGTATTTTATTTTCAAGCGTGCCGCACAAAATCATTCGAAAAGAATATATCTGACAGAAAAGAGTGACTCCACATAATTGCTTACAGTATGTGTCCAGAAATACGAAAACAAGCCTGGATCACTTAACCTATTAATAAAAGTTTAATATTTACGTAACAAAATATTTGACAAGAAAACTGTAATAATCATATAAAACGTACATCTTCGCATACGACACTTTCGTCCTCTAAATAACCAAACTAACTTATCTACGGCAGGCCGCGGTGGTGTAGTGATCAGATTACTCGCCTCCCACCTAGGCGAACAGGGCTCGATTCCCGGTGGGGTCACTCCCGGATTTTCGCACGTGGGGAATCGTGTCGGAAGATGCCGCCGGTCGGCGGGTTTTCTCGGTGATCTCCGGTTCCCTCCGACTTTGCATTCCAGTGCTGCTACATACTCACCTCACTTCACCCTCGTAGGCTCTCAAGACCTCGATGTTAAGAGCCGCCCAAATATCCCCACTCCACCAACATATTTACAAACTATATAAAAATTAAAAACAACAAATAAATACAAAAATTTAAATAGAACTAAAATGCATTGTTTTAAATTATTACAATATATATTCATAAATGTTATTTTTCAAAAGTTAAAGGTCATACATATTACCTGTTCAAAACTGTTGCCACAGTGCGGAAGGCATTTTATTGTCCAGAATGTATTCGATCGTGCCAAAGTTCATCGATACATCAGTTAAAACTAATGGCCCAAGCCAAACCATGAGAAATAGTCCCAGAATGTTACATTTCCGCTAACATAGTTCACTTTCAACACAAAAACATAATACAGTCACTGACTGTATGTGACGTAGGAATTTCGAGGTGGGCGAGTTTTCTCACTGGATTCTGTTACAGCGAGCTTCAAGGAAGGAAAATATCTTGGGGTAGACTTCCGACAACTGGTACAAATGTTTAATATGCCGCTATATTTATTTTTAGCAAAATGAATTGTGTAGTACAACAGTTTTTATTCATCAATTTTTTTAAAGTCAGTCTATGTTATAGTTAAATTTGGATTCCCTAAATAATTTAGTTAGTATCAACTGGTACAATTTTTTCTTTCTGGCCGTAAGATATAGCTAAACTACATACATTTTGGTTGAATAAATATAACTAATTTCAATGATAACCTAATGCGTATTTGTTACAATTTGTTTTGTTAAAAAAATGTTATACATTTCAAAGTCAAATATCCTAGTCCTTTAAATAGTGATAAAACAAAATTTCGAAATGGATTAAGTTAACTCATTAAATTTTACTGATTGATAAGTTACTAAAATAAAAGAGGTACACATTTTAATGATACATCAAAATTACGAAGAGTTGCTATAGCAACTTTTCGTAAGTTCATGATTAATACATCAATAAAATAATACTTCATTTGTAATGAAATAGTACAAATGTCTGATATTAAAAAACGCTAGGATCCACAAAGTTAAAAGTCTTAGCAAGTTGATACAGAATTTTTCACAGGTCTTGACATTTTTAAAATGACACACAAGATTGTCTTTGTACACGGCACTGGCATCGTGGTGTGGTACACGTTTTGCAGCCACATATAGATAGTACACATTCACTCCCTCTCAGCTCTAATGAGGCACTTCCGAAGATAAACTAGGAAAAAAAACCCTCAATGTATTTGTACTGCTTAGAGAGCTCACTACTTTTTGGGTAAACTTATCAAACTCTCTGATTATGTCTTCTTTTTTTTCTTGAGATATTTTCAATCTGTAACTGATCATCTTATTTCTATCTACTAGCATGGTACTAACTAAATTAATCAATTTATTCAGGTAGGCGTGGCATTATTCCAGCGTTAGTCATAAATTATTTGCGCTTAAGCCTTTCTATTACTTCAGCTAACATCAGTCCTTTAACTGATCACAGACGTTTTCTGTCACTTTTGGGCCAAAAACAGAGTTCTCAATAAGAATATTCTCCAAGCCTCTACCTTCTACATACATTCAAATGCGTACTATAAATATCTTTGTTGGGTGAAAAGATCCCATAAGAAGTACGAGGCTGAAAAATTGATCACAGGCCAACTGCATTTCTGCAGTAATATGATAAGACTCCTTAATCACGTGCAACTGGGAGGGTTGGTTGCTGGTGATGAAGTAGCAGACTTTGTAAGTTCTTCACGACGAAATACACACTCACCATCATACGCAGTAACAATGTACGGCAGTACTGGAAGAAAATAAACTTGGAGAGGTGCATTAGCTTTCGAGATAATTGCATGCAAGGCGAACCGCGTTCAATCCCCGGCCGGGTCACCGGATTTTCGCAAGTGGGAATCGTGCCTGACGATGCCGTTGGTCGGCGGGTTTTCTCGGGGATCTCCCGTTTCCCCCGCCCTTTCATTCCGGCGCCACTCCATACTCACCTCGATCACCCTCGCCGGCTCTCAAGACCTCGCTGTTAAGGGCCGCCCAATTCTCTTCGCTATTAACCCACGGATTTTTGCTGCTCAATATACCTCCTGTTTTCCCTAAATTGATTTAGTTATTCTAACTCCTACGTTGTATTTTGGTTTCTGGCTTATATGCACTTGGAAACATGTGTTACGTTAGAAGTTTGTGCATTACTGCATAACTCTACTGCGAGCATATCTGCAACATCTATCACACCTTAGCTGTTATATATCAATTTGAAACACACATAAGAAGGTCAGCGTTATTAGATAACGACATCCACAAAAATTATTATGTAACCATATAATAATTTGCAACAAAAAAGTTTAAATGTTCTTATAACAATGGCAATAAATGCATAACCACTTAAGATAAGTTGTAAAATATAACTTCTCTCGGAAAATTTCATGAGGTATAGAAATATATTATATGCAAAAAATCATACACCAGAAAAATTAAAAATAATAAAAAAACTTTTGCATTACACAATTTACATATGCAAAAATGAATATGGCACCATATCAAAGTTTTGTACCAATTGCCAGAAGTCTACCCCAAGTTATATTCTTTCCTTTAAGCATGGCCTAACACAATCCAATGAGAAAAACCGTCAACCTTGAAATTCATATGGGACTTGGCCAGGGACTGGTGAACCATTAAGTAAATACTGTTCTCCAAGCATCCTCCTAGTCCACACAAGCCCATTCGAGTGTCAAATCACGTACCATGACTCACCACTTAATAAGGCATTCCACTGCTCCACAGTTCAGTAATGGTGTTGTCTGCAGCACTCCAAACGACGTCGGGGATTGACACTTGTAAACCAGTGGCTTACTGGCAGTGGCACGACCATGACAACCAAGTGCTATCACCTTCCGTTGGAGAGTCATATCACTAACTGCTACGTGAACTGCGAAGGAAGTCCTCAGCAGTAATCGGCATGGCTGACGGATGACCGGTTCCCACAATGCACCTCAGAGTTAGCCAGTTCCGATTAGTTAGTGTATTGGTTCTACAAGACAGAAGCACGTTTAACTGCTGAGAAATCTCTCTTACGAGATGCCCGAATTTATGGGCCTGTACAACCATGACCCTTACTAAGGGCACAATTCTCTTTGTTAACTCATTATAAAAACAAACAAGTGTATGATTGTACGAGTTTGTGCCTTCGGTTATAGCGAAAAACATGCTATTATTTTCAAACTTATCTCTTTAAAAAATATTGTGCTTCTCCGCAATAGATAGGCTTGGTCCGTCCGCGTTCAACATTTCGTTGCTGTGGCAATAGTAAACAAAATATGAGGTTCAAAAATTACAGATCTGGTGTCGTCAATAAAACATAAGTTATGACGTAAATCAATAAACCTTCGTTTTTTGGAATGCTGTTTTGTATATCAAAGCGGAGGCGATGGAAGAGTCGTAGAAGCACTAGTCGCTCAAGTATTACATAATAATGTATACATTTCGATAGATGACGAGAAGTAAGACTGTCAACTAGTTCGACTGTTACGTTGAATTGAGTGTATGTTATTCTCATTTGAAGTGAATACGGTTTTAACGGAAAAAGAGCTGCAATGGTACCTAAAAAGTAACGCTAAACATTCTCTATATAGGCCATTCACTGTTACTTCACACTTTTCTGAAGCCCTGATAAAGTTCTAATTTCAGACTGTTCCTCCGCCTCGTACACTTAAGCAAGTCTAGAAAATTACACCAAAGGGAAGGTGCACCGCATTAGTGTGCACTCAGTGTAATAACATTTTCCATAAGAACTATTTCTGACTAGGCATTACCAACACATCTATTTTCTTCCTGTTTTTAATTCATATTAATTATAAATGAACTGTTATAATTTATAGACAAAATATAACCACAACCAAACACGTCTAATATGGGGTGATTTTTTAAAGGTTTGATTCATACACGAACAGTCTATACTGTGAGTCAGTCTTAGCTCATAATGTTAAATCAACTAAAATAAATTTCGAAACACGGCTCGATATATACAGAAGTATTTTTCTTAGCAATTTTTGTTATTGTTTGTAACAATATTTATTGTAAACATTTTGAATTAAATTCATTTTAATTTGGTCTTTCACTTTAGTTGCTTATTACATAATTTCTTAACCTACATTTCTCTGCGTTTTGTAAATTAGGGTTGGATATGGTAAGCTGGGCACCAACATTTTATTTTCCTAACCTCGGTATGGAAGCTCGTTTTACGTAATTTGTCGAGATACGTGTAATACTAGACATTTCACGAGCAAGTTACGAAGAACTGGGTAGAATAAATACCGTACAATGTAAGTGATAGGACTCGGTACCTGCGCAAAGAGAAGCATAGCAAATGCAAAACTTGAAGAAGAAAAGAAAATAAAGTTTCCCTTGAGAGGCCTCAAGAGATTTATAACAAAAAACGTGAGCTGCAGGAAAAAAAATTAAACCAAGAAAACATGTGCTAGAGATAGATATATGATGAACTAAAAATTCTGAAAACCAAAATCTTAAGAAAAAAAAATTTATTTGTGTGTTATAATGTATTAAGCCGAAACATGAATTCTAAGGAAGGATTACGAAATGAGATACTCTTGAGATGTAGACATGGCAAAGAATGCGAAAAATCTAACGATTACAAAAATAAATATGGCGTTGAAGGAAGAGTACGAGAAAATATCAGCGTGAAAGGCTCAAATGTTAATTATAGCATATTCTTGTGTAGACATAACACAGATTTTACATAAAACGATTAGGCTTAGGTGAATGACCACAAATTAAACATTTTCAGATCAGTAGTTGCTTTTTGTATTTATAATAGTAGTGTATTTTATGTCGGTTTCGAGACAAGGCGTCAGGCCAATGAGCTAGGAGTCATCCACCATATTTGATGACGTCACCTCCTGCTTTGTCATTCCAGTCGGCTGGAGGCCATCTTTTCCGCCATTTTATCGACAAAATCACGTGTTTTACCCTAACAATCACTTCATAAATCAATTATTTTACCAAAATATAACTTTTTTTCAGCAAAAAATTTCAAAAAAAAAAATGGAAAAATGAGGAAAGCGGATCCGAAGTTCCTCGAAGCAAGAACCGAAAAATCCTCAGGCGAGTAAGAGGATTCGAGGAGCTTAGAGGAATGAGCCACTTAATCCTCAGAGCAATAAAAGAGGATTCGAAGGTCCGAGCCAGGTCCAGGGGAACAGGGAGGATCAGCAGATATGTCCCCCTCCCCCGACCTACATCCTGCACCTACCACGTCCACCCATACCCCTTACCAAAACCCTCTTCACCATCAACTCACTCCCTGCCTAACCCCATACCTTAGCAATTATTATAAAAAATTGCAAAAGATCTAAAAAAATTCTAAATAATTGAAGAACATGTCACGTTACCCTACCCTACCCCTCGCTCATACTACCGCCCACATCTCGCCCTTTTCTCCGCACTGGCAATTATTATAAAATCAAGAAAAATCGAAAATATTTCTAAAAATCGAGGAACATATAATGTTAACATCACACATATACCACCACCCTCGCCTCACCACCTCTCCACCCGCCACACCTGGCAATTATTATAAAATCAAGAAAAATCGAAAATATTTCTAAAAATCGAGGAACATATAATGTTAACATCACACATATACCACCACCCTCGCCTCACCACCTCTCCACCCGCCACACCTGGCAATTATTATAAAATCGAGAAAAATTACAAAAAATCGAAAAACTGATTCTAAAAATTGAGGAACATATAGCGTTAACCTCACGCTCTTCTCAGCACCTTAACAACCCCCTCCCTTTATTTTCATCTTCTCTCTCTCTCTAGTTATAAAAATTCAAGAATAATCACAAAAAATCGAAAAATTAATTTAAAAAAATCGACGAACATATAACGTTACTGACTCCGATCCCCATTTTGGATGCTGGTGACCCTGCCTTTTATCCTAATGACCTTGAAAACAAAACATCGGGAAAGAATTCTAAAAACTATAAAGAAACTAATAAAAGTTTAGGAACATATTACATCACTGACTCCAACCACCATGCTGGTTGCTGGTAACCTTGATCTTTAAATCCAATACCCTTTAAAACTTAAAATCGAAAAATAAATTTGTAAAAAAACGAAAAAAAAANTAACCTTGATCTTTAAATCCAATACCCTTTAAAACTTAAAATCGAAAAATAAATTTGTAAAAAAACGAAAAAAAAAACTAATAAGGGTTTAGGAACATATTACATTACTGACTCCAACACCCATGTTGGATGCTGGTGACCTTANAAAAAAAAACTAATAAGGGTTTAGGAACATATTACATTACTGACTCCAACACCCATGTTGGATGCTGGTGACCTTAATCTTAGCCTCTATGCTCTTGAACATAGACATTTTTAAAGAAATTGTAAAAAAACTACAGAAATTAAACAAACCCTTGCAATCGATTTTATACACCATTGAATTAATAAGTCTTTCAGAGAAGCAGAATGGATTGTATAAGAAATTATACTCACATTACTATGTATGCATACATTTAATTTATTTACTTAATATATACATTCTATCTTTCTAATTATTTCTTACATTCAATCTTCATATTTCTCGGATGTTTGTAGATCATGGATAGTAGCAAACAGTCTCATCTAATACAACACCGATCCTTTATATTTCGTATTGTGCGATAAATCTACATATTTTTGTTGCAAAGCTATCAAATTTCTGAACTTATCAACAAGTTCATTAGGGTCTTCAGTAAACATGTAATTAGTATTCTCAGCATATTCTACCTTCTCCATCTCGCTCGTTGCAGCAAGTGACNAGGGTCTTCAGTAAACATGTAATTAGTATTCTCAGCATATTCTACCTTCTCCATCTCGCTCGTTGCAGCAAGTGAACGAGCGTTCTTCATGCCTTCTGCCTTCTTCACACAATTTGTCGAAGGAAACTCGTTGGTGAAATGTGCGGGAACGTCGAGAAAATAAGCATCATATTCAGCACTATCACTGACTTCATATTCATTTTCACCAAGGTTGTCTTCATGATCATCTTCACCTCCCAATATCAAATTTAACTTTTCTTTGAAGGAGTCGCATGGTCATCATCAGTACTAAGAGCCGATGACAGTTTATTTTGAAGTTCGTCAACTTCACGCAAAAGTCTCGCAAGTGTACATTCCATACAAACCTACTCCAGTGCACTCATTACGACTTTAGCATTAACTGTCTCATCATTATCGCCTAACGAATCATTACCCACCGATGCAGCAGGGGTATTGACGACATCACTTGCTGGCTCTCAAAAGACGAATCGCTGCAGTTCGTGATGTGGTTTTTCAATGTATCACCCTGCATAAACTGTGTGTGGCCATTGTGGTAATGCTCCATCGCGCGAAAAAGACTCTTTTTATAGACTATTCTCTCATGTCGCCGAGCATGGCACCTTTTTCTGAAGATCTTTACACAGTTGTAACACTGTTTTCCATGTAATTATCCAGCAGTGGGGAAGCTACATCCATAGAGGTAAGCTCTACAGTAGACTTCGTACTATCATCGGCTTGCATAATATTCATGGAAAAAGTGAAGTTCTTTCTACAGTAGCAACTTGTGTATCTACTTGCCTAGCTATTGGTCTATATATATCGGGTGAGTCGCCCGCGCCTATTTCTCCGTGTCTATGCAACGCCACACAATACTACCCATCTAACAAAACATCTCCGCTGTAAAATAATTGTCTCTTGTGTAGCCAAGTCCCGTGCCGCGTACATACTCGTCCCGGCGCCTCGTCTGTTAGCTGAACATTCGACACCGTTGTCAGTCTGCACCAATAAGAGGTACGAAAAGGGAGAATCGCTACAAAACAGCACATGCTGTTATGATATGATTTATGGTTCATCATAATGCCTTAACGGGGCTATAGGGGCGCAACAAGTTATTGGTAAGAGTTATGTGATCAGCACTATATAAAAGGCGTTTATTTAAAAAGAAGTCTGTACAATGTTATTCCAATATAAATATGATTAAATATAAACGGGGGGAGCTATACAAATATACTGAAATATTAAATTATATTAAATTATACAGATTTAACCAGCCATATTATGTGTAAAGTCTAATTGGAGAGTCCCCACCTTGTTCATGATTCCGGAGGCTTATTAAGATGACTTAATTCGACGCCCGGACACATCCATCTTCAATGGTCTTCTCGTTCCAATGGCCTGACGACAAATGACACCGCCTACGGACTACGCTGCACTATATCGGCTGCGTGGTCACCGGTTACTGGCTGGCGGAGGGGGTTTCTGTTATTTGCGATTACATAACTAATTTCAACAATCACGGCCCGTGTCCTGGATAAATATGTGACGGTGTGATCAGGCAAGCCGCTCATGTAAGGCCTGATCACTACTCGTAACATCTCCCCCAATGTTCACTAGCGAGATGCTCTCAACTCACCCTAGAGTCCGTGTGGATTTTGTAGATGATTGGGAGTTGCGGGGTTCATCTTGTGGCAGTAGGAATATGGATCGGGTTAAAGTCCTCTTCGCTGCGGCAGGAAATTTTTTTGAAAGTAATTACAGTAGACGGAGAAGCTAGGTATAAGGAACTGTTGTTTCGTGCAGTCCTCAGGCAAGGTGGGCCGAACAAACGCTCTGCTGTGTGTTTCCAGTGGCCTTGCGGGCAATGAACTTTATTTCTCTGGGGTGTGCAAAGTTGTCTTACACGCAGGCGTGGCAGACGTCCCGCGGGCGGTTCGCGAACGTGTCAGCCTTTCCTGAGGTTTTGAGTCCCTATGCACTATGTAGCGTGAATTGTTCGATACTTTAGTTCTTTTGAGGAATGAAAAAACCATAAATTATTAATTATAATGAAAAGAGAAAACAAATATTTTAAACTGAAAAAAAAAAATTAAATTTAGTAAGCTAACTGCTTTCCCGGAGCATTAGTTGTTTTGTTTATGTTTGTACATAAAACTACAATTCCTGGAAATTAAATACACGCTAGTACATGTAATGTTAAAATCAGTGATGTAATAATATTACGTAATGAGTGATACATAACTTCACGGTAGTTAGGATAGTGATAGGGTGGTATCGAAACGTAGAATGTTATTGAATTAGTTATGTAAACATTTACATTAAATATGAAAAGAAAACAAAGGTGCAGCTGCTTTTCAATTACATTTCAATACGTAAAAGGATAATGGAAAGGATACTTAAAGTAACATCATATTATTAAATGTGTTCTAACTTACACTAGCATCTAAATATAACCAAACAAATGTTGAATCTAACAAATAACGTATTTGACAACAAAATGTTTCTATATTAATAACAATAATAATAGTAATAATATGTGTATAAATTTCTTTAAATTTTAAAACAAAGTTTTTTTTCTCTACAAGAATGAAAATCTTAAAATTCAATATGAAAAATGTCAACTACATGTTGTTGGTGGCCACTTTGCTATAAATTAATATAAGTGAGACGTCTCTATGTCATAAAACTGACGTAAACAATTAATTGTTTCATTTGCAGAATGTGTTAATGTAATAGTTTTTTTCTTATATATATAGTTTCTAGCATTGAAATATAACTTTTTCTTCTTAATTTTTTTAAATCGTTAAACTAGTTTGAATTTTTTAAATACATTATAACTTACAAACCTTTGATTTTGGAGGCCTCATATCAGTAATACTGATTTCCTTAAGTTTAAAGTTCTCTTATACAATTATAAACTTTTAAAGGAAAATTTGTTACGTAAGTTTTACTATTACTTGCAGGGTGCAGTGTAAGTGGTGTATGTAAAATATGGAAACCGCTGGCTACCTGTGTACGACTCGCGAACTTCGTTAAACGGTAGTGCTGATGCATTGTAATGAAAGTGCGCGCCTTGACAATGCTACGTGTGACGTCAGGACAGGTGTCCTGCTGCCACTGCTATCGAGGACATTGCTTGCGCCGCCCTCCGGAGGGACTTTGGCTGAGACGATATGACGTCACTGCTGGTTGCTGCTGTTGATGAACGTGCGGTACCGTTGATCTGAAACTTACAAGGGTATTTATTAACAGAATGATTTCAAAGCTACAGTAAAATTATACTTTAGAGAAATAATAGGGCCTTAATTGTTTATGTGGAGAAGGGCTATTTAAAATTCATTTGTGAATTTAATCCTGTTTTGATTATATGTATGGGCTTATAAAATGTCCGACCTTGGAAATTTGTGTGTCGAGACGTGTGTCAAAGCTCATTTATTTCTGAACAGTTTTCGTAAATTTTTATTTCAGACAATATCTGTACACTAACTTATGTTATAATTGTGGAGTAGTTTACTTTGTAAAATCCATTTCTTAAGTAATGTGTACAAATGGGGATGGTTATGCAAGTACCTATTTTCATACAATTTTTTTTTCTCTGAAAATAATTTATTGCAGTTAGCTGTGTGCGCGCATAAAACTTTTACTTAAGAAATTACTATTAAGGACGAGGGACATGAACACATAGTATACGTAAAACATTATGGCACTGATTATTCAAAATATAGGATAGTGGTTGAGAGGAAAGGAACTTAGAAATAATTACTAATTAAAATACTACTTCCACACAAAGGGGCAGCATACGGGGATTGGGGAAATCTGCACTCAATGACTTACACCAGGGAGGTCAAAAGGAAAGTGCCCTCGTGGTACACTTCCGTATTGTGTAGCATAGAAGGACCCACAGCAAAAGTCCGAAACATCACCAGATTGCGCCTCTACTGCCTGAAACTCTTTCAAGGCCAGTAGAGCACAGAAGACACGTAGGTCGGGTCGGGCCACCACTCCGACAGAGGCCCAGGAAAAGTGTCCCGCGTCTCTAACGCGAAACGAATGGTTGACCCCCTGGGTAAGAACTTCCTAACAATTGTGTTAAAGTGGATA